>CM019700.1:31151193-31441193 GCA_009760885.1 Achatina immaculata
AAAGTCACATAGGCACTCACTAGGACACGTATCAAATTTTACATCCTTCCCGTGCCACCAGACGTCACACAGGGCTCGCGTGGTAGTTCGCCAAGTTTTCCAGTTTTCGGCGAGCTTTTCAACCTCATCAAGGGATGTTATGGCCCACTAAACTGGCCTCTCTTAACAATGTTCTCTTTAGAGTTTCACGTGATCGACGTCTTTTTCTTCGGCCTGTTATAATATAAAACTAAAAATATAAATAATATATAACTAAATATATAAATGTACATGAAGCCACGCTGTAAAGCTGTGATAACAAAATGTTAGAACTATTAAAAATCAACGTAAGAACAGCTTAATTAATTAACAAGCACACATTGTGACGTTTCGGTTTACACCTTAATCATACACAACCAAGCAGGACGAAGAAATAGGAAAAGAAGATACAATATAAATTTACATGAACAACAAACAGAGGAACGGGAAAAGTTTAAAAATAAACAGCACGTAACTGTGACTTGTAAAAAGCTGTGACAAGGAGTGTGCATGGTAGAGTGTTGTGAATGTTTAAACGAAGACTTGAGATGTATGATAGGTTGGTAATAAAGAAGGGTCCGGGAAAGATTGATTGATTGATTGATTGATTGATCTTTATTTCAAAAGGGTTAAGAATTGGGCACGCAGGCCCGTCTGACATTCTGCCCTTTATCATACATCTTTCACTCTATTCCAGACATTCTACAAATATGTTGTTCATATAACAAACATAACTAACATTGAAGCTGAGAGACATAAAATAAAATATAACATTTACGTTTCGCTCTTAAACATTCACTCAGTACAGAAGTAACTACATACATTATAAATGATTATCTACTAAACAAAATTTTCGGGACTATTCAGAAAACAATTAATTGTATTCGGTGTCTGTAAGAGCAGTTTAAGATAACTTTTAAGTTTTATAATTCATGGAGGCATGTAGTCGACATCAAATAGATACTGGGAAAGCTTGTAGTTGTAGGAAGGAGTATAATTTATATTTTTTATATAGGATGGGAGGGTATTCCAAAGATGAGCAGCAGAATAACTAAAGCTTTTCTTGTAAAGATCAAGTCTAGGTTTTGGAAGACATATGTTGTTCAAGCGTTGGCTGCACTTTGGGCTAAATTTAAACAGGTTCCATAGATAAGGCGGGGCATGCCGTGAAAGAATTTGATGTACTAACTTGGCTTTGTTGAAGAGGAACCTGTTCTTAAGAGGTAGTATTTTGATACGTTTGTGATGGTTAGTTGTTTGTGCTTGATCTTTGTCACTAATAAACTTTACTGCTCGCTTTTGGAGTGAGCAAAGCCTCTTTGTATTTGACACTGAGCAACCATCCCAAACTGTTGAGCAATAGTCTAAATGTGTTGGTATATGAGATATGTAGTATGCCTTCCTAGTGTCTTGATCGATGAAGTGCTTAATTTTAGCTAATTGGTATACTTTTTGTGCAATGAGTTTTGTTAGACATTGCACATGAGAAGAGAGAGAGAAGGATGCAGTGGTAATCTAGCCGAGAGAAGGGTGGGTGGAATAATGTGGTTGGGGTAGAGGGTTTGTAATATAGTCCAGTGAGGGGGTTCTGGAATGTAAGTTTACAGGTGAGGAGAGAGTAGAACTTAACAGAGAGGGAATACGGTTGTGAAAAAAAAGAGAATGTTAAGTGTAGCTAAACTTTGAGCTCAAACCATGTGGTTCCAACATACCATATTCCTCAATGCAGTGCCTCTCAAGTGCCAGGCGGCTTCTGTCATCAGAATGACACTGTTCATAGTCCAATAGGATAGTGATGACGACGACGACGACGATGATGATGATGATGATAATGAATGATGATGATGACAGAAAGAGGTACGGGGATATGTTGGGTAATCCTTTATGGACTTGTAATTGTAAAAAAAAAAAAAAAATCAAGAACTCCAGTATAAATGGTGCTTTTGTTCGTACATGTAACCATAGATCTTCTCACATTTATTCCTCCAGGCACCGCATGGCTTTCAGGAGAGATATCAGAGTTTCCATGTCCAATCCCGGACTGCCCGTACAAGAAGGAAAAACACAACGTTTATGGGAACATCAGGATTCTGACCAGCAAACATGTCGTGTACGACTCTTCCGAAGCCCTCAAGACCAAAGCTCAGTTTTTCTACGACAGTTCTCGTCAGTCTGGTCCAGGAGTCGTCACGGAGTGCATTGGCCTGGATTACAGCCTAGAGGACAACGACATTGCGCATTTGCAGTGTGTCACGCATGATGCAGATCTATGCCGCATTCTTCAGGAGCACAAAGAGGAAGCGACACGTATATACAGGAATATCCCGCCGGATGTATGGCAGGCGTGCAAAGATCTTTGTGTGGTCATCGGGCATCCACATGGAATGCCGAAAGTAATCAGTGTTGGGAAACATGTTCATTTTGAAGAGACAGTAACTCGGTCACACGTACATTACCATACAGGGCCAACCTGTCCAGGAAGTTCAGGGTCGCCAGTGTACTACGTGTGCCTGCGGGAGAAAGGCTGCACATACGCATGGATGCCAGCTATTCACAGTTTCCACTGTTTGGTAACTGAGATGAACTGTGCCTTCAAGTGACATACATTAACAGGCACTCGCGGGCACTGAATGCTGCATAAAAGAGAGGAAAGCAGCCACACAACTCCTCAAATTAATCAGAGAAGTACGCTTGTTCACGCAAGTGTTTCTGGATACCCAGTGGGCATGACCTACAGAGGTCTGCAAGTTGTTGGGTTAAACCACTTCACGAGGCAGGATGCGCTACTTAAACGCTCATGTCCGTGTTTGCTAACATTCCTCGCAATGACGGACTGACAACCATCGGAGCCTCGAGGCTAAACAAGGCCCTCGCCTCTTTGACTCTACTTCACAAAATTATGAAGCAATAGTCTGTATTTGCAGATGTTTTTTTTTACTGCTTGATGTTAGAGCCCCCCCCCCCCCTTTTCCCTTCTGGTCCCTTAGGGTTAATCCTTTTCTGCCAAATGAATACCCCACCACTGATTCCTCACTTGTATGCAAAGATGCCCAACACTTTCTTGTCACAAACTATAACCAAATATCACCCGGCGGGGATATACTCATATCCAGAACACGTCGAGGTTTTCCGGTGAGAAAGTCCAACTCTAGACTAAACTGCTGCAACGAAAACCACGGTGTCACGCAATCCCGCTTCTTAGACCCACCAAGAATATAGACCCAAGCCCCACGATGCTCTGAACCTCCATCCTAAATGAGATTATCGCGAGAACCACAGGAGTAAATTCAGTAGAATCACGGGGCGATCTTGATGGTAGAAAAGAAGAAGAAGAAGCATACATGAATTACAAAAAACAGTGAAATTTATCCAAGAGACAGGACTGCAAGTATAGACAGACAATGCGAACGAAGAAGAAGAAGAAGATAACCTAACCTTGTCATTGCCCAAGTGGTTTCGGGGCACACATCTCTTCTACTCCTGCTGTCGTTGTAACAGGTCTTATTATTCATTCTTTGCTGGCTCTCATTCCATGCTGATGATTTTTACCTAGTTTTGAACGTGAAAAATAACTGTCCTTTAATACACCAACATAAATGTGCATAATCTGCTTTAACGTGCCGGGTCCAGCGGTATATCTCAGTGACTGTAAGATGAAGGGAATACTAGGCACCAAATTCCTGGCAGCTAGTGACGAGTGAGATACAGACTCTCACAGTCAACAGGGAAGTTGTTAACCACTGAACTAGCTCTGACAAACACATTGATACTAATTCAAGCTGTGATTCTAAACCATTTCATGTATGATTTGAAAAAATTCATAATCTGTTTTGTTCCGAAGAAAGAAATTGTGGCAGTGTTATTAAAAAAACTTACCTCATTTAACTGAAGAGTTAGAAGAAGGGGGAAGTACTTGACTGAAAAACTATGTTTGTGTAAGTAAACAGTATTTAAAGAGTTTTTGATGTAACGAAAGCTGGCGTTACATGCTGCACCTTGAAACATGCCTGGTTCTTATCTGGTTCTTCCTCCCCTTAGTCTGTGACTAGAAGGAAGTCTTATATTTTACAGAAGCTGTGTGAGATACCCCATTTCTTCCTTTATTCACCAACATTGACATCTGCTAGAGGTTCCAGCAGGTCTCAGATGTCTATAACTCAGCTCCAGTCAAAAGCACTCCAGCAGCCCGGCTGGTGCCTGGTTTCTTCTGAATCTGGGGAAGGTAAAGGTGACCAGGTGAGGCGCTGACACATTACCCTCTAGTCTGCTGTCGGGCAGGAGAAAATACGGGCACTAACATCATATCCCAGACTTCCAGTCTGGTAAACTGGAGAAAGAAAATATTCTGTTGCCTACTGTTAAAATACTGTGGGTGTTTTAAAACTCTTCTTCTTCTGCATTTGAGGTTGTTGGTCACACCAGATCCTGATCCCTGTTGACAGGGCAAAGACCGCAGTTCTCTCCAGGTCCTGATCCCTGTTGACAGGGCAAAGGCCGCAGTTCTCTCCAGGTCCTGATCCCTGTTGACAGGGCAAAGACCGCAGTTCTCTCCAGGTCCTGATCCCTGTTGACAGGGCAAAGGCCACAGTTCTCTCCAGGTCCTGATCCCTGTTGACAGGGCAAAGCACAGTTCTCTCCAAGTCCTGATCCCTGTTGACAGGGCAAAGGCCACAGTTCTCTCCAGGTCCTGATTTGAACCTCAAAGCTTTTGCTCGAAGCTTGTGTCTTCAGACCATGTCTCAAGCCTCAGGTCTGTATGGTTTGGGCACTCTTGAAGGATTCTTCTTACATTTTACATCCTTCCTGTGCCATTAAACGTCACATAGGGCTTGCATGATAGTTTGCCAAGTTTTCCTATTTTCGGCTTGATTTTCAACCTCATCAAGGGAATCTCTAAAGAGGACGTTGTTAAAAGAGGTTGTTCTACAAAGATGACACAATCTAAAATTGAAACATAAAATCATTTTCTAGTTCAGGAACAAATATTTCACCTCAGATAGCCTAACGGCCTGAAGAACAAATATCTCACCTCAAATAGATTAACAGTCAGATGAACAAATATCTCACCTCAAATAGCCTAGCAGTCTGATGAACAAACATCTCACCTCAAATAGCCTAGTCTGATGAACAAACATCTCACATCAAATAGCATAATGGCCAGAGGAACAAATATCTCACCTCAAACAGCCTAATGGCCAGTGGAACAAATATCTCACCTCAAACAGCCTAATGGACAGTGGAACAAATATCTCACCTCAAACAGCCTAGTGGCCAGTGGAACAAATATCTCACCTCAAACAGCTTAACAGCCAGTGGAACCAATATCTCACCTCAAACAGCTTAATGGCCAGTGGAACAAATATCTCACCTCAAACAGCTTAACAGCCAGTGGAACAAATATCTCACCTCAAACAGCTTAACAGCCAGTGGAACAAATATCTCACCTCAAACAGCTTAACAGCCTGAAGAACAAATATCTCACCTCAAACAGCTTAACAGCCAGTGGAACAAATATCTCACCTCAAACAGCTTAACAGCCTGAGGAACAAATATCTCACCTCAAACAGCTTAACAGCCAGTGGAACAAATATCTCACCTCAAACAGCTTAACAGCCTGAGGAACAAATATCTCACCTCAAACAGCCTAATGGCCTGGTTACCCAAAGGATCCTGGTTAATGGCAATGATGTTTTTATTCTGAAGCAGCTGCTTGGACCGGGGGTTCATGTTGCGTAAGTCCGCTGACATTAGGAGTGGTGCAGCAAAAAGGGCCCACATACCAAACTGTGCCTTCTGCTGGTAGTAACTAAGTCCAAAGTCGCCAGTCAAGGTTGTTAGTCTTATGCCCAACTCCCAGATTATATATATATATATATAGCTGGAACAGTCTCTGCTTTTCAATTACCAAAGACATGCGCTGAGGACTATTTCACTGGAATACTCTCTTGTAAAGGGTTGACCAGGCAAGGCAGAAACTATTCACTTTGCAATGAAGAAAACTTGTGACAGTGAGTTCACTCACAATAAATGTATGACAAATGGGTGAGAAAAATGCAAGGTACTTACACAAAACACAATCCAGCAAGCTTTGGATGATAAAAGTGCCATAGGAAATTTCAATACCAGCAGACTTTGGATGATAATAACAGTGCCATAGGAAATTTCAGTACTAACAGAATTTGGATGATAAAAATGCCATAGGAAATTTCAAATACATAAAATTCAACTGGTTTTAGAGGCAATTTTTACAGCTGATGTTTTTTTACTCTGTGTCTTATTATTGTTAACAACCTTTTTTTTCTTCTCTAACTGTTCCTTTTATTGACCTTTGAGATTAATTATATTTTTAATGACATTTTTGTCATATTATTGAGTGATTCTGATGATTTTTATCAGACAATTAAATGTTTTAATGACCTTTTATCATACTTGAACAAGTATAGCAATGTTTTTAATAAACTTTTATCACATAACTAGGGGGTTGACTATCAGTTCTTGATGACTTTTTATCATGTAACCATGGGGTTGACTATCATTTCCAATGATGAACATAAGTAAATATTTCTAATGACCTTTTAATAAATGATTTTGATGACCTTTCATGACATAACTAAATGTCTTTAATGACCTTTTACTTACGTGACTAATATCATACTTCCATGTCTCTTATGTCATTATATTTCTATATTTTGAGCTTTCATAGCATCAATACAGCTGTTAGTCTTCACATAAGCAATGTGCTTGGGGCTGATCCTCTAAACAATGCGGTTGGGGCCGACCCTCTAAGCAGTGTGCTTCACTTCAGTCTTCTTTTTGTTCAGGCTGAGACCTTTATTTCTACTTTCACGAACCACGATGTCCAGAAGAGCCTGTAGCTCCCCTTCACTTTTAGCAATCAGGACTGTGTCGTCTGCATATCTTAAGTTGTTAAGGTTGAACCCACCAACTGATATTCCTGGCATGTTCTCGATATTTCTCATTATGTTTTCGCTGTACAAGGAGAATAGATCAGGAGATAAAACACATCCTTGTCTCACCCCAAATTTTATGTCTTGGAATGCTCCTGTTTGGTTCTCAACCCTCATTGCTGCTGATTGCTGCCAGTATATGTTTTTTATAAGTTTCAGATCTTTCCCATCTATGTTGGTGTCTTCCAGCATTTTTATAATTTCTGTGTGTCTCACTTTATCAAATGCTTTACAGTACTCTATGAAGCATAAGTATAGGTCTGTCTTTATTTCTATTGATCTCTCCATAAATGTTCTTATTATATATATGGCGTTATTTGTACCTTTTCCTTTGACGAAGCCGCACTTGTCTTCAGCGATCTCTGGTTTTATTTTGACCTTGACTCTTCTCATGACAATACAAAGCAGGATCTTGGTAACATGCATGCACCATGTAATGCATAGTAAAGTTTAGAAAATGTTCATGTTACTGTTGTAAAGCGCCAGGTCACTTTGGGTAAAGCTTAGAAAATTCTAATGTTACTGTTGTAATGCACAGGTTACTTTGGGTAAAAGTTTAGAAAATTCTGATGTTACTGTTGTAATGCACCATGTTACTTTGAGTAAAGTTTAGAAAATTCTGATGTTACTTTGGATAAAGTTTAGAAAATTATGTTACTTTGGGTAAAGTTTATAAAATTTCCACATTACTGTTGTATAAATTTTATGTTAAAGTTTCGAAAGTTTGTGTGTTGCTTTTGTGAACTCTGTGCCAAGCTTATAAAATTCCCATGTTACAGATGAAAACTGTTAAGCTAGGAAAGTTCCATTATTGCTGTTGTATATCTCCATGTATCTGTGACAAGGAAAGCTCCAATTATCACTAATGCATGTCTCCATGAAAATACGGACCTAACATCATATTCCCCAATATTCCTTAATGGCAGGGAAACGGGAATATCTCCATGTACAGGGGGTGAAGATGCTATCTGATTAGGCAGTCAGCGACCCATAGCTGATATGCTGTCATCAGGTTTAGTGAACAATAGCTGACCAAGACCCTGTCCCACCTCTCAGTTGGTACCACCAGTAACAGGCCTAGCCTGGCTTCACTACATCAGCTTGCAGTTCCTGGAAGCCAGAACAAGAACACAAACAAAAGAACATCAGCTTGCAGTTCCTGGAAGCCAGAACAAGAACACAAACAAAATAACATCAGCTTACAGTTCTAGGAAGCCAGAACAAGAACACAAACAAAATAACATCAGCTTGCAGTTCCAGGAAGCCAGAACATCAGCTTGCAGTTCTAGGAAGCCAGAACAAGAACACAAACAAAATAACATCAGCTTGCAGTTCTAGGAAGACAGAACATCAGCTTGCAGTTCTAGGAAGCCAGAACAAGAACACAAAGAAAGAACATCAGCTTGCAGTTCCAGGAAGCCAGAACAAGAACACAAAGAAAGAACATCAGCTTGCAGTTCTAGGAAGCCAGAACAGGAACACAAACAGTGAAGTCATATATCCCATGGAACAACACAAACAGTGAAGTCATATATCCCATGGAACAACACAAACAAGCGAAGTCATATATCCCATGGAACAACACAAACAAGCAAAGTCATATATCCCATGGAACAACACAAACAAGCAAAGTCATATATCCCATGGAACAACACAAACAAGCAAAGTCATATATCCCATGGAACAACACAAACAAGCAAAGTCATATATCCCATGGAACAACACAAACAAGCAAAGTCATATATCCCATGGAACAACACAAACAAGCAAAGTCATATATCCCATGGAACAACACAAACAAGCGAAATCATATGGCCCATGAAATTACCAAATCTGAGCCTTTCTCTCTAGCGATTTTAAAAATAAAGTTTATTCATGACAAACTTACAACCAAAAAAGAAAAAAAAATATGTAAATCTAACAATCAAAATATTTATAGCATCAGTCATGAAAGACGCTGTCCAGAATGATGATACTAAGCGGTCATCGGTACTGCATTCAAATGCTCCTCAGGTCACTCATGCTGATGTAATTAAATACACGAACATCAAAGCTACTTACATCTTACACCCTTCCCTTGCCATTAAACGTCATATAGGACTCGCATGGTAGTTCGTCAATTTCTCCTGAGTTTGGTGAGCTTTTCAACCTCATCATGGGATCTTATGCCCATTAAACTGAACTCTCTTAACAATGTCCTCTTTAGAGTTTGGTGCACCTCTTTCTATTTGGCCTGTTGTCTTCCACTTGATAGCTCATTTTGGGATTCTCTGATTGTTTCTTCTCATCACATGACCAACATATGTCCATCTCCTTTTTCTGATCACCCATGAGACAGGTTATTGTCTTCTCATGACAATATGAAGCAGGATCTTGGTAACATGCATGCACCATGTAATGCATAGTAAATTTTAGAAAATGTTCATGTTACTGTTGTAAAGCGCCAGGTTACTTTGGGTAAAGCATAGAAAATTCTACTGTTACTGTTGTAATGCACAGGTTACTTTGGGTAAAAGTTTAGAAAATTCTGATGTTACTGTTGTAATGTGCCAGTTGACTTTGGGTAAAGCTTAGAAAATTCTGATGTTACTGTTGTAATGCACCATGTTACTTTGAGTAAAGTTTAGAAAATTATGATGTTACTTTGAGTAAAGTTTAGAAAATTCTGATGTTACTTTGGGTAAAGTTTATAAAATTTCCACATTACTGTTGTATAAATTTTGTGTTAAAGTTTCGAAAGTTTGTGAGTTGCTTTTGTAAACTCTGTGCCAAGCTTATAAAATTCCCATGTTACAGATGAAAACTGTTAAGCTAGGAAAGTTCCATTATTGCTGTTGTATATCTCCATGTATCTGTGACAAGGAAAGCTCCAATTATCACTAATGCATGTCTCCATGAAAATACGGACCTAACATCATATTCCCCAATATTCCTTAATGGCAGGGAAACGGGAATATCTCCATGTACAGGGGGTGAAGATGCTATCTGATTAGACAGTCAGCGACCCATATCTGATATGCTGTCATCAGGTTTAGCAAACAATAGCTGACCAAGACCCTGTCCCACCTCTCAGTTGGTACCACCAGTAACAGCCAGAACAAGAACACAAACAAAATAACATCAGCTTGCAGTTCTAGGAAGCCAGAACAAGAACACAAACAAAAGAACATCAGCTTGCAGTTACAGGAAGCCAGAACATCAGCTTGCGGTTCTAGGAAGCCAGAACAAGAACACAAACAAAAGAACATCAGCTTGCAGTTACAGGAAGCCAGAACAAGAACACAAACAAAAGAGCATCAGCTTGCAGTTACAAGAAGCCAGAACAAGAACACAAACAAAATAACATCAGCTTGCAGTTATAGGAAGCCAGAACAAGAACACAAACAAAATAACATCAGCTTGCAGTTCTAGGAAGACAGAACAAGAACACAAACAAAATAACATCAGCTTGCAGTTCTAGGAAGCCAGAACAAGAACACAAACAAAATAACATCAGCTTGCAGTTACAGGAAGCCAGAACAAGAACACAAACAGTGAAGTCATATATCCCATGGAACAACACAAACAGTGAAGTCATATATCCCATGGAACAACACAAACAAGCGAAGTCATATATCCCATGGAACAACACAAACAAGCAAAGTCATATATCCCATGGAACAACACAAACAAGCGAAATCATATGGCCCATGAAATCACCAAATCTGAGCCTTTCTCTCTAGCGATTTTAAAAATAAAGTTTATTCATGACAAACTTACAACCAAAAAAAAAAAAAAAATATGTAAATCTAACAATCAAAATATTTATAGCATCAGTCATGAAAGACGCTGTCTAGAATGATGATACTAAGCGGTCATCGGTACTGCATTCAAATGCTCCTCAGGTCACTCATGCTGATGTAATTAAATACACGAACATCAAAGCTACTTACATCTTACACCCTTCCCTTGCCGTTAAACGTCATATAGGACTCGCATGGTAGTTCGTCAATTTCTCCTGAGTTTGGTGAGCTTTTCAACCTCATCATGGGATCTTATGCCCATTAAACTGAACTCTCTTAACAATGTCCTCTTTAGAGTTTGGTCCACCTCTTTCTATTTGGCCTGTTGTCTTCCACTTGATAGCTCATTTTGGGATTCTCTGATTGTTTCTTCTCATCACATGACCAACATATGTCCATCTCCTTTTTCTGATCACCCATGAGACAGGTTATTGTTTGCTCATCTGTCTTATCTCTGTGTTGTTCTTGAATTTGTTCCACTTTATTCCGAGTATTTTCCTTAGACATTTGTTTTGATAAAAGTAATTCTAAGCTACTACAGATCAGAATATTTTGTAGTAATCTAAAGTTGTACACACATACAGAATGGTATGTAAATGAATGGTAAGGAGTAATATCATGTGACCTATATATGTGAGTGATGTGAAAGTTTTGTAGAGTTCTCACATACAGTATCAAAACCAGACATACTGGAATGTATGAAAGAAGGCTGTATAAATATTTATTATGGGTTAAAAGTTCAATTAAAAAATGATAAAGCTGCGAAAATAAAACCCCACGGAGCCATCCACATAAAAAAATAAAAACTACCCGAACTATACCCAGACGAAACAGTTTGGAAAACTGCAGAATCTGTAGCACTGAACATATGAGAGGATTAATACAAATAAATGGCAATATTACTTTATGACAAGTACAGTAACCTATAACAGCAGTACCTGACTATTTCATGAACATACAACAGCATTTTATAACAAGTTCAGTAACTTACAACACAACTTTATGACAAGTTCAGTGAACTATAACACTGCAGAAAATTAGTAATTAATTACATTACCTTATGACAATATCAACAGCCTACATTACTTCATGACCGATTCAAACACCTACAGTATTACTTTGTGGCGACACTTACAATATTACATTGCGATGATATCTACATTATGATGACACCTATGCTGCGATGACACCTACAATATTACTTTATGACAGTAGTATGCTACATTATTCCATGACAAATGCATTAAGCTACATTACATTATGACAAATACAACAACATTATTTTATAACAAATCCAGTAAGCTATAACAATACTTTATTATAAGCTAAGTAACTTCATGCCATCAATATCACTAAAAATTTTATAAAGCTGATGGAGTTGTATGGTTGAGTTTTACAAAAAAAAGATAGAAAGAGTGAGGAAAGTGAGTGGAAACAAGAGTGGCAGAAAGTAAGATGAGCAAGTATAAATTAATAACATACAACAATCCAATATTTTGGTGAACGCCTTTTTCAAGGATCACATACAAAAACAACACAAGAGATGAAAACATAAAACAATAGATGAAAAATTAAAACACTCAGCTTTTTTTTTTTTTTTTGGTATCTTCTTTGTAAGAAAGAGGGCATAAAGGGCATTGTGTGCTGACATCACCTTCTAGTGTCCTGCTACAACAAGGAAAATAAGGAAACCTAACACCATATAACCTAGATGCCTCTTTGGCTTTATAGAACTATCATAACTTTACTTCACTAGATACTTCCTCCTGGACATACTTTCTTCTTCTCTAACTATAGAAACTAATTTCTGGGTTCAATTCCCTTTAATATGATACCAAATTTTTTTTTACTTTGCAGTAATACACTTTCACATTAAAAAAATACATGAGAAAATTTGACCCTCTTCTCATAACAGTTCTCTTCATGAAAAACTGCATCAGAACAAGGAAACCAATTACAGAGTTAAAGAGTTAAGAAAAGTCCCAGTGAATGGAATCTAGATAACCATGGCATGGAACAGATTGCTGTGTACTATAGATGCCAGTATATGAAAGCTTCACATAACAAGCCCAGATAATACTGATACATAACAAAGTATTCAAAGAGAAATTAATAAAGAAGATGACAACTTTTGAGCAAAATGAGCCCAGAAAAAAACACAGGCATGATACAGATATCAGAAATGTTATAGTAGGATAACATTTGGATATTTTTAAGTATTAAAAAAACAAAAACAAAAATCACATTTTCATTCACGACTTCATTTGTTATGACTATCTAAATTTCACTAAAAAATATTGAAATAGTTGAAGAAATTTTATGAAGAATTTATGCAGTATTTCTACAGCGGGTCAGCTATCATGAGATAGATACTGGTTGGATCAACATACACAACAAACTCCTGGGTCAGTGCAAAGTTACCCACGGTCTTGTTCTCAAAAGCTTCTGTAACTCGATAGCCATTTTTGTTGCTGAGGGTGAGATCGGAGAGTGTAGTCTTATATGGTATGGGCGTTCCTTGATCATCTTTGTTCAGCAAGCCAATCGCTACAGATCCTGGTCTGGCCAGTTTTTTTATCCAGACGGAGATTGAACCTGGCACCTGGTGATGTTAAAACAAAAAATAGGTTATACTGGTAAATTACCTGGTGAAATACAAGATTTATGTTACCTATTCTTGGTGATGTAGTTATACCCGCTGATACAGATAATAAATTAAATATGCCTGTGTAAAAATACAGGTAATTAATTATTTACACGCTACTGTAGAAATTTTATATCTTATATCCTTCCCATGCCATTAAACGTCACGTAGAGCTCGCAAGGTAGTTCGCCAATTTTCCCTGTCTTCAGCGAGCCTTTCACAAAGGATTTTATGCCCATTAATTCGGCCTCTCTTAACAATGTCCTCTTTAGAGTTTCACGTGGTCTGCCTCTTTTTCTTTGGCCTGTTGTGTTCCACTTGATAGCTTGTTTTGGGATTCTCTGATCATTTCTTCTCATCACGTGACCAACATATGTCCATCTCCTTTTCCTGACCACCCATGAGACTGGTTGTTGTTCAGTCATCTGTCTTAATACAATCTGTAGAAATACAATTATAAAATTACTTATCTGAAGATTTGAAATTACAGGTAATTTAATATTCACCTAATCCTGCAAAAATGCATGTAATAAAGTTTCTGCTGATGTATATTTCGGACAAAACATCACTACATCAGGTTATGAACAAAATAGACAATGACCTGATGAACAAAAGTGGATATTTTTCCAGGTACTCTTGACATAAAAATAAGGCAGCCTGGTTGGTTAAGTGGTTGGTTACTCAGTCTACTAATCTGGTGGTACTGGATCAGAGTAAACTCAATTCTGGTGGAGACTTATCGACTGGCTCTGATTACTTCCTATTAAAGTCAAATCTTGCAAAACCAGAAACACACAATAACTCCATGATCCCACACTTAAAAAATTTTTAGTTTAAAAACACTGGAGAACAAAATGATTATTCCCATACTATCACTGATGCTTTGTGGAGTTTTTGTCAAGTCTCACATCTTTTTATGGTTTATAGTTTAGATCATCATTGCACTGCAGATATATCCATAGGTCCTCAAATTCTCTCTCCTCCCCCCACCCCACAAAAGATCACCATCCTGCAGTTGATAGTGCCCATTCTGTGTTGGCTGACAAGTCCTCCAGTATGCTTCTCATTCCTGACCAAGTTAATCTATACTCCCGGCTCTCTCAGTCTAAGCAGTGATGTGGATCGCTGCTCTCGAAGTCCTCCTCTCTGCCTATCTTCCTCAGCGCATTAACAATATCAGCTTGATCCAGCGGTTGTCCATCTGTGATGATGGCAGAGGCAGTAAACCTATTAGCTCTCCCATTTCCCTGGATGCCCACATGCCCTGTGGACACAGACGAAGGTGATTCTGTGAATCATTGATTTCTGCAATGACTCAACCCACTGCCTGGACACATACGAAGGTGATTCTGTGAATCATTGATTTCTGCAATGACTCGACCCACTGCCTGGACACATACAAAGGTGATTCTGTGAATCACTGATTTCTGCAATGACTCGACCCACTGCCTGGACACAGAACCTGCCTTGAACTTCATGCTCATCGAATCACTTAGTACGCTTTCATCACTGCCATCACCTCTGATCTTATTATCTGTTATAAACAGACATTTAAGGCCCATTAATATTTCAAAAAAGGCACTTGCAGTTAATAAAAAATAACCAATTCTCTTCTGTTCATTTCCTATCACATGATGAACAAAATGCTCATACCATAACATTTCATTCTTCCTGTAATTGTGATGAAGACTACAACAAAATTTATACACATGGAGTAGAGGCAGACTGAGGTGTACAATTTAGTTTTGTTTCCTCTTTCTGTCTTTGCTGTGAAACAACTGCAATTTCTGCACTCTCTCCTCTTTTTTTCTCCCTTCAATGGTCAAGACACACGGGAGCTGCCCGTGGTGAGTGGCTTCTGCTTTCATCTGCACTTTGCTAACTTCTTGGTCGTCTCCCATGCCGGTCCCTTGTTTACGGACGTTCTCTCCGCTGTACATATCATCATCTCTTTGGGCTGACCTATGCTTCTTTCACCCTGTGGAGTCCCCACGTCAAGGCTGTTTGTGGTGGGGATAAAGTAGGATCTTTTCTTCTACTGCTCTTCTGTCTTTGTGAAGATGTAACTTGCTGCTTACTCATCACTCCGTAAATTTCCACTACTGTTCACTGTAAATATAACTGTTACGATTGTCTCTCATTTAATCTATGAGACTGTTCTACGCTGATCTGTGTCTGTTTTGTTACTCACTTCACAGAGTTACTTGCTCCTGGGAACATTCTCTCTCAGTGGAATAACAGCAGCAGCAATATCACGTTTAAAGACTTTATTGATGCACAGGGTGTCGATGAAGATGCTGGCATGATTGACAATGCATACATATCCAAAAACTCGTGACAGGACAAACCTCCACTCAGACAACATGTAAAATAAATTCCTGGCAGTTACAGCTGTCCATAGACATCACTGCTATCAGAATTTCTAGCTACATTTCTTACAGTTCTACACTGACCAGACACAGCACAAGACTACATTTTGTTGCAGACAAGTTAGCCTAACCTACTCTGTCCAAAACTAAAACTTCAACTGTCTCCTATTTCTCCAAGTTGCTCAAGCTTAAATATATGCCACAATTTTACATAGAACCTTCTGGAAGCTTATCTCACGTGACATCTGACCCTCGTCTGATTGTCTGTCTGCTGACCTTGGGTTTTTACTTTCTGTTACTAAATTTAGCTGGTCTGGACAAAAAAAACTCAAGTAAACATGTCATAACTGACCTTTACCGTGACCTATACCCATGTCATATCTAAGGGCTTTAAAAATTACGCCTAAGTACTCATTTTCTACTAGATTCTTTCCCTCTCATATAAAAAATCTATGCTAATTAATGTGGTATTCGAATACTGTTACAGGAATTCATTTGTCATTCTCACAACGTGGCCAATCCATTGCAAAATCCTCCTTTCAATCACTGCTGACAGTACTGTCCTGATTGTCTTTCTTAATGAGATGTTATGCCTCCCAGAACACTCTTCTGATCTTACACAGATGACTAGTTTGGAAGGTGCCAAGTGTGCATGCAGCTGCTTGTGTCATTTTCCAGCATTCCTCCCATACAGTAGTCCTTCTATCCAACTACAAAACTAAACAATATACCAGTATCTACTTGCATTCTATTCTCATTGTGGAATTTCCTTATCTAGAGAAATGAATTATTTGCAGATAAGACTAACAAGATCTAGAAACACCATCAGCCAGGAAGATGAGAAAAATGGATTAATCATGAAGGAGGTTTTTCTCATGCCTCAACTATGTGGGAAACACGGGTCCATTGTCTGACGGAGGAAAAGTGGTTGGGCTTTTACAGCGTAGGACGGAAGAACGGTAATGGAAGACAGTGGCACCTTTGCTTCAACCAGAAGCAGCTTGACTATGGAGGTCATGGCAGTAACCAAGGCAATGAATGGCTGGAGACAACTGACCTTCACCCTGGCATGTATTCTCAGTGACTCAATGAATATGCTTAGGAAGACTGAGTCAGGTTGGGTGGGAAAGCACTTGTTGGGGAGTCAATGAGAAGATCACGGCTGACAAAAATCTGTTTCACGTTCATGCCAGGCCATGCAGTGCTGGACAGACTTGCTGGCATGGCTACGACGGTGGGTGGACAGGCAACGGACCAGGCTGAAATCCTGAACGCACTCAGAGAAGCTGATCGAATCACTGATTCAGGCAACAGTTCTGAATCTGCAACCATGAATGGATTACCGGAACACAACGTCAAACATGGAGTTGCCAGACAAGAGCGCTACAGCAGGAAGCAAAGAAGACTGGGTAATCAACACAGAACTGGTATCGTCAGCCGCCAAAATACTGAAGATGGGATCAGAGCACTTACAGACTAATTGTCCAATGTGCAATGAGAATGATCCATTGACTGATTCACTGACTAACTAACACATTAATGTCTACTACATAACCCTGAAAGGAGCACAGCAGCAACACAATGAATGCTAAAGAAGTTTTGTCCTCTATGACAGAGGTTTTCCTGTCCAGGATCTATGAGAGCCAGTCCAAGTCTATCCAAGAGACAGAACTCCAGATACAAACTGTAAATGTATATAAAGACCATCATCATCATCATCATCAGTCCTCTGTACTCCCAATGGAGCATAAGGTGTCAACAAAGGTTCCCTAGCCAGTCTTGTCTTGAGCAAGTCAGGATACCTCAAACCATGTCTTTCTCACTTCCTTTAGTTCTTCCTGTGTTGTGTGTCTCCATGTTCCTAATGGCCTGCCCCTCTTTCTTTTCCCTAAGTTGTTCATGTCAAGGCGACATAGGTGTGTCTTGGTACTTTTTCCCTGCCATTTCCATCTTTGTCTTTTTACCTCTTTAGTAATGTTCTCAGTGCCCATTCCTTTGGTTATTTCCTCGATTCCTTCTCAGTGTATTCTTATACAAAGATGAAATGATCTAAGATTCAAACATAAAATCATTTTCTAATTTAGGAACAAATACCTCACCTCTTAAGCCTAACAACCTGAGGAACCTCTTCTTCTTCGTATGCACACTGGCGATGATGCGTGGTACCCTGATTTTTGTGATGCGCCTTTTGGCTGGGTACCTCCGACTTCAGCACCTTTCCTTGCTAGGGCAGACTGTGGTCTTGTTCGGACTGCCATGAAGACAGTGGCGTAGGCTGGCCTGGCCGAAACTTTGTTATCCAACCTCTAGTGGCTGTACTTAAGTCCCTTCTCCACGTCAGATCCAGCATGCATCGCTGGCTGGCCAGACGGCTTTGAGACAGTTCCACAGAGAAACTCTGACTGAGATAGAGATCCGATGAGTGCCTCACCAATATCCATTCCCCGCCACCTATAGTCTGCTGGCTCTGTTTTCTTTACATCATTCTGATAGCCATTGTTGTAAAGACCCATAGGCTTGTCACATCCTGGATACATTGGCTTCCAACCAGACTTTCCTCATCCCTGCCAGCGATCTCCATGTCCCCATCCGTCCACCATCCTGACATTACATTTTACAAAAATAACAATTACAACTAGTGTTGATTGCTACAGGTTTCTGGATCACAAAAGTAGGTCAGAGTTTTGAGCAAACAGATCTATGTTCCCTGTCTCACAAAGACTATGTTAAGATAAGTGTGTTCTTAACACAGCTGTTCCTAGGGGAGGCCTGAGGAACAAATATCTCACCTCAAACAGCCTAATGGCCTGGTTACCCAAAGGATCCTGGTTAATGGCAATGATGTTTTTATTCTGAAGCAGCTGCTTGGACTGGGGGTTCATGTTGCGTAAGTCCGCTGACATTAGAAGCGGTGCAGCAAAAAGGGCCCACATACCAAACTGTGCCTTCTGTTGGTAGTAACTAAGTCCAAAGTCGCCAATCACCAGCTGTTGCAAAAATAAATCAATAATTAAATCATATCTGATTCTTCTATTTAAACTTACTTTGTTGAACCCAAGATAAGATGTATGGATGGACTGAATATTGTTACTGCTGATTAAACAGTCTAGCTACAGAACTGATCATTTATGGCCTTCATTTGACTGAATATACATAAGTGGAGTCTGTGACAGCTGTCAAGACTTAACTCATACAGAAAGAAAATGAGATCAAAGCCTTCCAGAAAGCTTACTACTGGGCTAATCTCAAAGCTCCAATCACAACAAGGACTCAGCTGATGGATCCAGTCTTCATAAAGACTCGACTGATGGAGCTATTCTTCACATGGGCCCAGCCCTTATAAGGATCAAATTAATGGACCCATTCTTCATAAATCGATGGATTCAGTCCTCAAAAGGGTCCAATCACTGGACCTAATCCTCATAATGACACAATTAATTGATCCAGTTCTCATTAGGACTAAATTGATGGACAGTCCTCATATGGACCCATTTCTTACAAGGACAATCAATGGACTCAATCCTCATAAGGATCCAACTGATGGACCCAGTCCTCATAAGGATCCAACTAATGGATCCAGTTCTCATGAGAATCCAGTTGATGGACCCAGCTCTCATAAAGAACTAATCAATGGACCTGTCCTCATAAGGACCTAATCGATGGACCCTTTCTATAAAGACCTAATTGATGGACCCATTCCATAAGGACTCATGCTATAAGGACCTAATCGATGGATCCATTCTATAAGGACTTAATTGATGGACCTAGTCCTCACAAGGACCCACTTGATATTATTTGTCTGATTGTTCCTAACCCAGCATGTTTTCATGGAGCAACTGATGGAACTGAAGTAGGGTCTTGGTCCTTTATGACCTCACCAGTTCTGAAAGCCTAATGAAATGCCTTCACTTACTATGTAAGACACAAAAACAAAATAGGGCTTATTTCAAAGGAATATTAACCATCTTCAGTTACCTTTATTCTGCCGAGTTCAGGCATTTATGCAAAAGTTAAACTATACATACGTTGATGGTCATGATTGATTTAATACTTGTAAATATTTTAAATTTCTTATTCTCTCATTGTAGCTCTGGGTACATGAGTGGTGTAGTGGGTCATGTAGCTCTGGGTACATGAGTGGTGTAGTGGGTCATGTAGCTCTGGGTACATGAGTGGTGTAAGTGGGTCATGTAGCTCTGGGTACATGAGTGGTGTAGTGGGTCATGTAGCTCTGGGTACATGTGTGGTGTAGTGGGTCATATAGCTCTGGGTACGAGTGGTGTAAGTGGGTCATGTAGCTCTGGGTACATGTGTGGTGTAGTGGGTCATGTAGCTCTGGGTACATGTGTGGTGTAGTGGGTAATGTGCTCATCTCTCATGTGAAGTTTCAGTGGTTCAAGTCTAGCCAAAGGCACCCCAGTCACCCAGTGGAAGAATTGGGTACTCAATTAGGAAAGGAAGGACAGCCACTTTATCATGCAGATCAAGGAAAATATGGGCACTATCACCAGATCCATGAGTCACTCTATGGTGTACTAGCACTACCTCTCCGTGCCTCGGACAGTCACTTGTTTGCTGCACTGCCTGCCTTTCATGAGACATCTTGTCTTCCATTTAATTTACAGACAGCTTGTGTGTACAACTTTTAGTTGGAAACAACTAAAGAAATATAAAACATCAGATGCACTTGAAAACAAATGCCTGAGGAAAATACTGTGTGTATAGTGGAAATAAATCAAGACCAACACAGAAATAAGGAAGATTAGCAAGCAACAACCTGTCTCATCGGTGATCAGAAAAGGGGATGGACATATATCGGCCTCGTGATGAGAAGAAACGATCAGAGAATCCCAAAACAAGCTATCAAATGGAACGCAACAGGACAAAGAAAATGAGGGTCGACCCCATGAAATGCCAAACAGAACATTGCTGAGAGAGGCTAAATTAATGGGCATAAGATCCTTGATGAGACTGAAAAACTTGCCAAAACAGGAAAACATGGCAAACTAGAATGTGAGCCCTATGTGATGTTTAACAGCACAAGAAGGATGTAAAATGTGTGTACAATGACAAGCTTGAACTCCTTGATCTAATCCACGATGCTGTGCTCTTTGACAAGCTCCACCACCATAAGGGAACACATCAAACACTACTCTGTTAACCTGGCTGTTTCAAGGATCATCAAGAATCTGACAACTAGAAGCTCTGGAAATAATAACTAGAAGCTCTGGAAATAATAACTAGAAGCTCTGGAAATAATAACTAGAAGCTCTGGAAATAATAACTAGAAGATCTGGAAATAATAACTAGAAGCTCTGGAAATAATAACTAGAAGATCTGGAAATAATAACTAGAAGATCTGGAAATAATAACTAGAAGCTCTGGAGCTTTTAATTTGAACATCTGGAAATAATAACTAGAAGATCTGGAACTGATAACTAGAAGCTCTGCCACTGATAGCATTACCATCTGTCTACCCAGAGCCAGGTTTTTTTGCATAGTAGCTAAAGTTCCCATCATTTTTTCCATACGTGTCGATAATAGAGACTATGCTATCCCATGAGTCTGTTACGTCATCATAATTTCTCCACATATTGCAAGTATTAGCAATCACTTCATAGCTAGACTGTCAAAAAAAAAAGACAAGTATTTATTAATCAGACCACTGACGGAGTTATCTTCTTCTTCTGCATTGTTCATATGCTCAGCCATGTAGACAAGGAGACAGGTCTTCCAGATGAAACTCGTCACCAACAAGGAGTATTTAATGCATGACCCCGTTTTCCATTCACGCTCTTGTCCTGGAGCCAGGTTTGAGATATTAAGCCTCTGTAGAGAATGCGGATCTCGCAGGGCATGTCCAGAGTCGGGAAACACATTCTGCATATGCAAATCAGGGTCTGATGGATCTTAGTTTGTGTTCACAGCCTGGAAATTGTGCTTTGTGAAATATCTGCTGAGGATGGGAATATCTTGTGATGACCACAGAAGGATCTACTGAGACCGAGGAGATCATTTGACAATCACAGAAATACCTACTGAGTTTGAGCAGGAAGAGGGAAAAAAACAAGAATCGGAGGGAAACATATTGTAAAAAAAATACACTGTTACTTACTAGATGCAGCATTTAACGCCGTTACTTACCAGATGCAGCATCTAACGCCGTTACTTACCAGATGCAGCATCTAACGCCGTTACTTACCCGATGCAGCATCTAACGCCGTTACTTACCCGATGCAGCATCTAACGCCGTTACTTACCCGATGCAGCATCTAACGCCGTTACTTACCCGATGCAGCATCTAACGCCGTTACTTACCCGATGCAGCATCTAACGCCGTTACTTACCCGATGCAGCATCTAACGCCGTTACTTACCCGATGCAGCATCTAACGCCGTTACTTACCCGATGCAGCATCTAACGCCGTTACTTACCCGATGCAGCATCTAACGCCGTTACTTACCCGATGCAGCATCTAACGCCGTTACTTACTTGATGCAGCATCTAACGCCGTTACTTACTTGATGCAGTCCTGTAACAGGTGCTGGGCAGCCATTTTGTCAGTACCACAGGCACGTTTGTCAGTTGTGGCTATCTTGTGCCTGTTATACGTGTGCTGCCTCAATCTTCTGTGGCCTGTTCTGAGTCTAAAGATCTTGACTTGTTCTTCTCTGCTGAGCTTCTAGTAGGCATCACTCTTCTGGTGTCCTGGATGTTCTTTTTTTCCCCATTTCTTCTTGTACTTGGCTTTTATCAGTATTCTGGCTTCATCATATGATAGGCTTGTGTCAACCTGTGGGACCTCTCCTCCTCTCTCTGCCAATACATTGGCCTCCTCATTCTCTAGGGTAATTACAGTGAGATGGTATCCACCATACAACAATTCTTGTAAAGATTTGTGCCATGTTATAGAGGGCCTCAGGCAGTTCTCCATGTTCTGTGTTTTACCACTCGTCAGTGCTGTCACAACCGATAGAGCATCTGTGAGCAGGTCAACTTGGCTACCTCTTTTGCCACCGGGGTTTCTGCTGCTGTTTTCAGTGTTTTTTTCCTCGACTGTAGCTACTGACAGTTTTATGTGTTCACCGCTGCTCAGCACCAGGAAGGCTCCAGCACCCCTATCTCTCGTTGTGTTGACTGCTGACCCATCTGTGTCAGCACGTGTCCAGGAGCTGCTCAGGTAATTCTATCTTTCTTTCTTGTCTGCAATCCCCTGTGATGGTCACTTTTAGCTCTGGCAACTTCTGTTTTCTTCAAGGAGGGGATGCAACACTAGGACTGACACCCCTGGTTGCTGCTGCGTTGTATGAGTTCTCTTCTGAAGGTCAGAGGTTACTGATACTGAGGACCAGAAGACGGAAGCTCCTAGAGCTAAAAAGTGACCACTCTGTGTGCTCTTGCAGCAACAATAATTCTTGATGACAATGAAGCTGATAGATAATATGGATAAAAACACTAATAATCTTCTAATACATTTTCACTTACAACAGGCAACTTGCTTGCCCATTCATAGAGTGGCCACTCACAGGCAAAGAGAATTGGATGTCCAGTCTTGTTCAAGAAGAACTGCATTATGGGATATCCTTAGAACACAGTAAACAGTAAATCATTAGCAGATAAGAATGCATATGTTATCTATTTAAACTATCATTTCATGGGATACCTTAATGACCTACTGAAGCTATCATTTCATGGTTAACTTAATGACCTATTTAAGCTATTGTTTCATGAACGAGCTAATGAAACTATCAGGGAACAATCATGCTCACTGCAAACATTTCTACTGGCAAAGAACCAGATCTGGCCAAAACTCTGTCCTGCTTCGGCAAGGGTCTTCATCTTAAACAGCCTGTACGATGGTAGTCTGGTGAAAGAGGCAACAATCAACATAATCTTGTGGTGGTGGCACTGCTCAAGAGGCTTGCCTTTACAGCTTTGCTTACAGGAGACACCAAGCCAATCTTCTTGTGCATATCCAAGGAAATGATTCATTAACATGCCCCTTGTGGAACTCTGCCTCCCTAACAATTCTATTGAAATCATCAACAATGTCTTGTTGCCATCTTGGTCTTGGTTGTCCTCTCTTTCTTTTTCCCACTGTGTACCTTTTCCAAAAGTGTCTTCTCCAAACTAATTTCATTTCCCAGTAAATCTGAAATTCCATTTCAAGCTAATTTCACTTCTCAGGAAACAAAACAGTCATTAAAACCTGAACCACCACCACCACCACCACCATCATCACTACAAAAATCATCATCATCATCACCACCACCACCACCACAACCATCATCATCATAATCATCACCACCAACATCATCATTCTTCATCACCACCACCACCACAACCATCATCATCATAATCATCACCACCAACATCATCATTCTTCATCAGCACCACCACCACCATCATCATCACCACCACTACAACAACAACCACCACCACCACCATCATTCTTCATCATCACCACCACCACCACCACCACCATCATCATCATCATCATTCTTCATCATCACCACCACTATCATCATCACCACCACTACAACAACAACCACCACCACCATCATCATTCTTCACCATCGCCATCATCATCATCATCACCACCACCATCATGACCACTACCACCACCACCACCATCACTACCACCACCACCACTACTGCCACCACCACCACAATCATCATCATACTGTTCAGTTAAATACCATGACTTAAGCAATTAGATATTCTCAACCCTCTCTCCCTCCTCCGTCTCTGTACACTATCGGGACTGAGCGACTGCTCCTATGCTCAAATATAAGGAGGACAAGCGCTGCAGAAATGCTTTGTCGTGGCTTTTCTTATGACCCTAATTCTTCTTCTTCGTTCACCCTCAGAATGGTGTTGGTTGCAGTGTGTCACAGTCATGCGCCTTTCAACCCAACACATCCAGCTTCAACTTAATGTACTTGTGGGATCAGGTCTATCTTCTCACTGCAATCCCAATTCACTTGGCCTGGTCACATTTCCCAGGAGCATAATTAAGAGGTAAACGGGTTCTTGATGGCTATGGTTTAGCCGGCCCTGGTAAAAGTAGTCCACCACGGGTCACTCACTGCTTTCTCACTCAGCCTGAGTAGTGTGTCTTTGCCCCCTTCGTATGATCTAGGCCATTGACATCAATTAGGCATCCGACGGCTGCTAAGCCAAGCTTACCTAGGCTTCACTATACCAGAAAAGCTTCAACCCCCATAAAACTCAAAACAAAATTCAAAATGTCACTTGTAGTATGTAATACTTTTAAATGTGAACTTACCATGATGAAAATATCCAAGGTAAGATAACTGCTTGATACATCTTTTAGGAAAGTGTTTATCTCCTTTCACATTTTTTTTTAATTATGAACTAAAAATTTACTAGTTTCAAATGTTGAAAATATATTTTGCAAAAAAAAATACACTTTCAGTGTCCAAAACTAGTACATTTGTTAGTATGAAATATGAAAAATTTCCTTCAAAATGATCAAATCTACACCAAAATGATGGAGAACCACAAAACCATATCAGCAACCTCGACAGCTGCCACGATGAGTACGATATGAAAATAAATACAGAGAAAACAGAAACAACAGTGATAAGAATAACTTCAAGAGCAGGTAACATTTACATAAATAACACCAAACTCAAGCAGGCTACTCAATTCAAATATCTAGGAAGCACATTTACACAGGACGGAAAAAGAGAGAGAGAAATCAAATATAGAATTCATAAAACAAACAATGTTACTTATCAACCTGCACCACTCATAAAACATCCAAATATTTTGACAGACATGAAAAACACAACTCTTTCAAACTGCATTCACCCCGATTCTGTGCTATCAATGCCAAACATGGACACTCACCAATACCATGAGAGAGAGTGAGAGAAATAACAGCATGAGAGATGAAATGCTTAAGAAAAATGGTAAACAAGACAAGAAGGGATCAAGTGCAAAATTAAACAACCCAGCAAATGGTTGGAACAACACCTATCAAGGGACTACATCCAAAACCAGAGAGTTAAGTGATTCAGGCATTTGATATGAACAACCAGCAGCACGTGCAGACAACTCGAAAACATCTGGGTATAGGGCGTGAGATTGACCAAGGAAAAAATGAACAGATAGAGCGAAAGACACACTGAGGAAGTATAACATGACAGCTACCCAGGTCTCTCACCTTGCTCTGGATCAATGTCTGAAACTCCTGGTGACGTTAATGGCATAAGCAGACAGATAAGAAATAGAAGAAAATATATTTTAACAAGAAAAATGTGATGCTGACTTACCATACTTCATATCATTAGCATCAGAATTACACCCATCAAATTTGAGCATATCAATATCCCATTCTGCAAATGTTTTGGCATCTGTCTCCATGTAGAACTCACTTCCTGGATATCCAGCACAAGTCTCGGTACCGAAATCCTCATAGATCCCCAGTTTGAGACCTTTAGAATGCATCTTGAGAAGATAAAGATTCTCAGTTTTAGACCTTTTTGTCTTTGGGAGGACAAAATTTACCAATTTAGACCCTCAGAATTGATCACTGAAAAGTCCAAATTTATCAGTTTAGATCTTTAGAACTGATCATTGAAAGGTCCAAATGTATAAATTTAGACTCTTAGAATCTAGTATAAATAATATAATATAAATAATATAATATAAATAATAAACATATTCCTGGTGGCAATGTATAGATGTGAACAGGAACTCTTAACAAATCACTAGAAAAGCGAATAATGGCAAAAGATATGAAATGTTATAAAAGAGCACCTAGAATATCATGGATAGAAAGAAAATCAAATTAACAGATACTGATGGGATTAAGTATGGTAGAAAACTGTCTTGTAAACACACATCACCGAAGTTAGAAAGATGAGACACTTCGGCCAGATCAAGAGACATACTGGTTTGGGGAAGTTGATAGCAGAAGGCATAGTGCCCGGCAAAAGGGGCAACCTCACTGCAGGCTGGCTCGGGACATGATAGAATATGTCGCTGCGAGACACTGGTCAAACTGCTCAAGACCACATCACATTCATGTAGGCAGCAAGAAGGTCAGCATTCTGGAAAGGACATATCACATGACAAAAGACCCCTGTACAAGGATCATAACAAAAGTCATGAGCAAAAAAATTTTTTTTAAATCAGAATTTATAGATAGATAAAATCTAAATACTTAATTTGCATCCTTTTCTTCACTTTTCAACATAATCTCCATTTCCCTGCACACATTTTTCCCATCGCACTGTAAGTTTGAAAATACCCTCCTGATAGAATTCCGGATTCCAGCTGACCAATGGCACAGACACACTGCTTTTTGGACGTTCTCTCCTGTGGGACCCAGCGGGCACAAACTTTTCTATAACCTAGGGTTTTAATCATTTCCTGTACTGCATTATGTCCTATTCCAAGATTTACAGTGATTTCAGAAACTGTGACACGTCTGTCTTCTTTAATGATGTATCAACCGTTTCCATGTTGCGTTCAGTGGCGGCAGTTCGAGGGCGACCGCTGTAAGGTATATCTTGGATGCTCATGTTTCCATCTTTGAAATGTTTCACCCACCCCCTAAGACTGCTAGCACATATACACACATCTCCATAAGCAAGTTGAAGTCTTTGGTGAATTTCAGCAGTGCGGATTTCCTCTTTAATGAGGAACTCAATAACAGCATGTTGACAAAACGAAACTTCAGCACCCACCATTTTGTTTATGCTCTGTGTGGTCATGTGACACATGATGGTGACATCATGTCATATGACCTCTGCATGAAGTGCAAAAGGATGCAGATGAAGATGATACATTTATATTCTCTCTATCTATAAATTCTGATTTTTCAAAAAATTTTTGCTCATAACTTTCGGTATGACCCTCGTAGCTGATCTCTAAAAAGTCAAAATTTATCAGTTTTGTCCCACAGAATGGATCTTTGGTTATTTTATCAACCGCTAGAAAGAAAAAAATAACTTACATATTGTGCTAATGCTTTAATGCCACTGGGAAATCTGACAGGATCTGCCACTAATCTTCCATTGCTATCCCTCTCTTTTGCTGGCCAGCAGTCGTCGATGCTCACATACTGGTAACCAACATCTCTGTACCCTTCCTCCACCAAAACATCTGCCATCTTCATATAGAGACTCTCACTAGAAACAAATTTAACACATATATCATCACTATCATAATCAAATGCCATGCACAGCAGCTGGGACTTATGCTTCTCTACAGATCTCAATCCTTTGATGTTTTCTTTCAGATCAGCTGATGACTTTCTATTAAGCCTGCATGTTAGACTGTCCTTAAACTTATCTCGTTACCTTTCTCTGCCTCTCTTCTCATTTATCTTTTCCGTTGTTTCTCTTCTCTTTACATCAGCAAACAATGTTGACTACTTTCTTTTAAATTCAGCTCAGCCATTTGGACTAGGATATGGTTTATTATCATTAATAGGTTTTTTTTTTTAACTCTATATTCTTTGTATTGAAATATTGTGACAACAGGGAAAATGGGAGGCAGGAAAGGGAAGAGGTAAACTAAGAGAGAAAATCTTGGATGGCTTGACAAAATGGCATGGGAGAAACACAGCAAGAGAACTGATAGAAAACATAAAAGATCGGAAACTGTGAAGAGACATGGTTCCAGATGTCTCCAGACATGACACATGATGATAATATTCCTTATATATCCTTCTTATTCCTCTTCTTCCTCCGCTTCTACCACAAAGATCGTCCTGTGATCCTAATGAATTTACTCCTGTGGTTCTCACGATAGGTCTCATTTAGGATGGAGGCTCAGAGCATCGTGGGGCTTTGGCCTATATTCTCAGTGGGTCACAGAAGCAGCATTGCGTGACACCGTGGTTTTCATTGCACCAGTTTGGTCTAGAGTTAGACTTTCTCACCGGAAAACCTCAACGTGTTTTGGATATCAGTATATCCCCACTAGGTGAGAGGTGGTTGCCCATCCAGTCCAGCATTGGATTTTCTCACTGGAAAACCTCAGCATGATTAGGATATGCATATATCCCCGTTGGGTGAGAGGTGGTTGCCTATCTAGACTGCCCTGGTTCAGTGTCTCCGACTTCAGCATTTGTGGTTGTGGTCACTACCCTTCCTGGTGGTGACCAGGATGGTGCTTTTGTCCAGGAGGACAAATCCTCACCACTAGTGAGTTTCACCCCTGGGTTAAGCCAGTTTAGGCGTACTATCCCAGTATGGGTGTATATAGGACGTGGCCGGCCTCTAGAGCGGAGGCACCATGATATGCGTAGCCATCGAGTTTCACCCCTGGGTTAAGCTGGTTTAGGCATATTTCACCAGTATGGGTGTATATAGGACGTGGCCGGCCTCTAGAGCGGAGGCACCATGATATGCATAGCCATCGAGTTTCACCCCTGGGTTAAGCATATTTCACCAGTATGGGTGTATATAGGATATGGCCAGCCTCTAGAGCAGAGGAGCCATGGTATGAGTAGCTCTCGCCGCAAGACTACTGGTTACTTCACTTAATCCGTTCCTTCACCTTTTCCATGGTGGTACCGCACGGCAACCCTAATCGCATTTTTCTTCATTGGCTAGGAGGAATTTCACCCCATGCACAGCAGCTGAAGAATCTCACCAGCAGCGCCTTATATATCCAAATTCCATTAGTTGGCACACTCACCAAACAGGATGTGTTTTATACCAGGTTCGAGTCCCAGCAGTGGGGATTTTTTTTCTGGTACCACTACACAAAAAAAAAGGCCTTGGCGTCCACCCTGCCTCTAAAAATGAGTACCAGAGAAATCTGGGAAGGTAAATGTGGCCAGGTGTGATACTGACCACATCACACTTTATAGCAGTATTCTCTTGGCTATGAAATATAAGCAGTATTGGTACTCAGGAAACAATTAATAGAGTGAGTGCCCTTGTTTGAAAGGTATGTTGGTTGAGACCATAAGCGGGGGTCTTGAGATAAGCGTGCAGCATGGAGAAAACTGAGTAGGTAGGGATAGTATAAATACCACTCACGATTAGACAAAGGGGAAGCCTTACTTGTTTTTGTTGCAGAACGGAACCTTACTTGTTTTGATGTAGATGGAGTCTCGGTTAGGTAGAGTTTTCAGTAGTAGCAGTTTTTAGTAGTTGAGATGTAGGATTTAGTTTGTTTGTGATAGGTGAGGTTGTTCAGGTGGAAACGTTGTAAGTATGGTTTTTTTGTTGTATAAGTACATTGTAAGGTTTTCGCTCATATGACGTAGAGTTTTCTCACGCCGGGAATCGTCATTGTAACTTCTTTCCAGCCTGATAGTCTACGTTTCCATCCTCATAATTTCACCCCTCATTTTTCCCATCAATAAACTTGTGTTGTCTGAATATAAAAACTACACCCCTGGCTTTGTTGAAACTCTCATTGTTTGACAAGTTTTATTATGTTGGGAGACTGCCAAGTTCAGTTAAGTTGTTGTATCAGTATTATTCTGTAGAGTTGAAAGCCTGGGAGTCTTGTTGGATTTTCTTAGTGTGTAACAGAGAAAATTAGGTTGTCTTATAGCACCAACAACAAGATGTAATTTCTAAGATGAAAGCTGTACTCCACAAGAAGAACAATCACCCAGTAGAATACGGATTCAGCTGAGTACAGCAAATATAATATGGCCTCAGAGCCAAAATACAACTTTAACTTTCATGCTCTGATGGTCCTGGAAATAGAGGCCCAATACCGTATCCCCAATATACCTTAATGGCATGGAAATGGAGATTTTACCTTTCTTTTTACCTTACTCGTTGGAAATATGAGAAGAATGCTCCCTGCCACCGAATCTGTGAGGACATTAGGCATAGATATTGTGGCAAATGGGGAGCCCATTACAGCAGTTACTTTCCGAGACCTCGAGTGAAGGTTAAACAGTAGGAAAAAGAAACTGCAGCTGCTTCTTTAGCGGGGTCAACCTGAGCCTGCCATTGTGCATAAACAACAGAGAGATGGGGCAGGGTCTTGGTCAGTTATGGCTCACCAACCGGTCACCGATGGTCACACATTGGACTGCTTCATCTTCCTGAATGCAGGATGTATGAGAGAAGTTGATCAAAAAGATAATACATGACAAATTCATGAAACAAAAATTTTAATTCATTAGACAGGAAAACATTCAGCTGCTTCATGAATTTATCATAAAATGAAAATAACTATTAACAAATTTAAATGGAAATTATGAAAACTGGCTAACTTGCCTAATGCAGTTTTCAGGATCATTAACACAGTCTATGTTGCAGCGAAACCGCTCCCATGACATCCAGCCCATGGGTGGAGTCAGAGCTAAGCCATTGTTCAGGGCATGTGTCAGCTGACAAGCCATGAATAGCAAATACAGCTGAAGACTCATGACTCTGGACATGTGAAAAATGACCTGTAACAGAAAAATATACCATAGCTCTGAAGTCTTCTCTATATGTTCTTTCAGAATGATCTTTTCGACACCAACTGTTGTATTCTTCTGTGTTTATCTACTTCTCATTTCATAAACTATACCTCCTTCATCTATATATCTACATTTCATGGCCATCTACTTATTCTTTCTTGTGCTGATCTTCTTCTTCTTCGTTTGCTCAGACATCAACACCAATCTCCCTCACAGATGCAGTGGTCTGTCTCAGGCTTCCAGCACCACCCTAGAGTTCCTCTTGTAGGGATCTGGCCAGGTCCTTTGCCTGAGTGTAAGCTGTGTAGCTGGCAACTCAGGAGCGTGTGATGTGATGTGACGTGATGTGAACTGATGTGATGTGATGTCTGCTGCTCTTCGTCACAGGCACATGGGCCTGTTGTGCCAATTTTCAGCTTCTGGTATAGATGGTGTCTCAGCCTGCGCTGGAGCTGATAAACAAATTCCTTGCTCATTGCAACAAGACAGAAGTTGATAAATTCACCAACAAAAACACTACAGCTCCATATTGGAACTTCACAAATAGAGAACATTGTTATCTTATATCTTATATCCTTCCCATGCCTTTAAACATCACATAGGGCTCGCAAGGTAGTTCACCAATTCTTCCTGTCCTCAGCGAGCACTTCAACCCCATCAAGGGACTCCTATGCCTATTAATTTGGCCTCTCTTAACAATGTCCTCTTTAGAGTTTCCCATGGTCTGTCTCTTTTCCTCTTTTTCTTTGGACTGTTGTGTTACACTTGATAGCTCTGATCATTTCTTCTCATCACATGACCAACGTACATCCATCTCCTTTTCTTGATCACCCATGAATCTGGTTGTTGTTCTGTCATCTGTCTTATCTCTGCATTGTTCTTGAATTTGTCCCACTTGATGCCAAGTATTTTCCTTAGGTATTTGTTTTCACAACAGTCTAATTTCTTGTCTATTTCTTTAGTTGTTTTCCAGCTTTTGCATGCATAAATGAGGGTGGATATTACATTTGAATTGAATAGTCTTAACTTGGTTTTTGTGCTTATAACTTTTGAATACCATATGTTCTCAAGATTCTTGAAGATCGATGCTGCTTTTGCAATTCTGATTCTAACTTCCTTTCTGGTGTCACCATCCTGGTCTATGTAGCTGTCAAGGTATGCAAATTGATTGACTTCTTCAACATCTGTCCCTTCTACATGTATTTTTCCATTCTGATTAATGGGAAGTTTCATTATTTTTGTTTTGTCCTTGTTAATTTCAAGTCCTATTTTGCTAGCCAGCGAAGACAGGGTATCTGTTTTTTCTTGCATCGAATTCACATTGTCACTGATAAGAGTTATGTCATCTGCAAAATCAACAACTTCTAGCTGAGTCCCATGTACCCAATCAATGCCCATTTTACCTGTGCAACATTATTTTATTATGAATTCTATGACAATTCCAAAAAGCAAGGGAGATAGTATACATCCTTGTTTCACGTCTGTTTCAATCTGGAACCATTCGCTCATTCCTTTTTCTGTGTTGACTGTACAAATATATCCATTGTAGAGATCCTTAATTATGTTGATAATTTTAGATTGTATTCCATATAGTCTTAAAATTCTCCACAATGAATCTCTGTGTATGCTATCAAATGCCTTTTTAAACTCTATGAAGTTCAGGGTTAATGGTTTTTGCTTTTCAATATGTTCTTAAAGTATTATTCTTAGACTAAAGATCTGGTTGAGACAGCTTCTCCCTTTTTGAAATCCTGTTTGTTCTTCTCTCATTGCAATATCCACTATATCTTTAATTCTATCCAGAATGACTTTACAAAATACCTTTGACACAACTGATAGTAAGGTTACTCCTCTACAGTTATTGCAATCACTAAGGTTGCCATTTTTTAGTATTTTAACAAACGATGCCTACTACCAGCTAAACAGAGAAGAACAAGTCATCATCCTAAGGCTACGTACCAGGAACGCCAGGCTAAGATACCATCTGTACAACAAATTCAAAATAGGATCAACTGACAAATGTGCTTGTGTCACCAATAACATGACATCAGACCACATACTACGGGAGTGCCCAATATATGAACAACAGAGAAGGCAAACATGGCCAATTGCTAAACAAGTCCAAAACAAACTGTATGGGGATGTCCATACCCTCCAGATGGCCACCAGCTACATCTGCATGGTTGGTCACGCTGTATCTGCATGGTTGGTCACGCTGTATCTGCATGGTTGGTCAGGCTATATCTGCATGGTTGGTCACACTATATCTGCATGTTTGGTCACACTATATCTACATGGTTGGTCACGCTGTATATGCATGGTTGGTCACGCTGTATCTGCATGGTTGGTCACGCTGTATCTGCATGGTTGGTCACACTATATCTGCATGGTTGATCATGCTATATCTGCATGGTTGGTCGTGCTATATCTGCATGGTTGATCATGCTATATCTGCATGGTTAATCTGCATGGTTGATCATGCTGTATCTGCATGGTTGATCATACTATATCTGCAGCCCTATCACCTTGATGAGGACCACCACCTTCTCCATGCTTGAGCAGGAGCCCCACAGCTTTTCTCTCAGCTCCTCTCCCTTGGGCCAGATCTGTGCTCAGTGGTTTGACCAGGCTGGGCAAGTCTGCAGGATATGCTCTGGCATCTGGACCCCAAAGCCACAGGGACATTTGTTTGTATGTGACATTTTAAAATGATAGAGGTGGCTTAGGTGACTGCAGTGTCCCGTTCTCAGATGGAAAATTGTAGTTCACTGGTATCTCTGTAGCTGATAAGTGGAACTCTTCAATCTTCTGTGAACTGCAAGCTGGCATTCTTTGCAGGCAATGTGGTGAAGATATTGAGGCAAAGCATCGTATATGCTTGGGGGTGCCTCACAGTGGCTATTTTTTCAGCGTCTGAGTGCAGCTAAAAAAAAGGGGGGGGTATGCAACACTTCTTCAGCAGACTCCACCACCATGTGGACTATGACAATCTCAGAGCCTTTAGCTAATTATATGCTAATTCTGTTACTAGGTGTACTAATGGAGAGGTTGGACAGGGTCCTGGTCAGCTATGGCTTGCCAACCCGTAAGATAGCATGTCAGCTATAGGTTGCTGACTGCAATACTCTGACATCTGTGACAACTTACAAAATATATTAAGTCACCTCATGACAAAGGACAAGACTTTTTATGGTGCTAGATGTTGTGGCTGCTGTAGACTTGCTATTTGTTGTTGAGGTTAGCCAGGTTTCCTTCCCAAAGTCCACACTGTTAGTTCAGGAGGGCTTCACCTCCACTTCACGCAATGTCATTTATGCCATTATGTCATGCATTGTGATATGAAGCATATAGGGGAGACCGGTTTAAGCTTAGAGATCATTTTCGTCAACACCTTAACGACACATCTCACAGGGCATGGACACTTGTGGCAAAACACTTCTGCCAAAGAAACCACCATGGAAAACTGGACATTTCTGTTACTGAAATCTGGTCCTGTTCTTCTGATGAACATTCCCATAAGGCTTTAGGACAGTGGCTATTTTCTAGCCTGGCTGTCTCCACCCAGAGCTGGAATTAACAACAAATTCAGCTTTCTTTAAACTTCTTTAAATTTCTACCTACTTTATGCTGTCTGTACTGCATTTTCCTTCTTTTTTTCAGCCCCACTCATTCCACTGCAGTTTTAGCTTTATTCCTTCCCTCTTCTGTAACAGTGTTTATACTCGTAGCTTTCTTGCCTCTTTCCGTAAACACCCCCCTCCTCTCTCTCTCGTCCTCTTGTTTTCCATTCATGCCACCTAAGGTTTCTGACTGGCTGAAGTTTTGAAGTTGTTATTATATGTATTCCACTTGGTTCCCATACTACAGTTCCGTTTACCTGGGCCATTCATGCTTGTCTTTCAAAGCAGAAGACAATCAAAAAGCTAAGGGGTTTTTTTTTCTTTAATTTCTTGTATTGTCCTTGCATATAGTCCTTGAAAAGGCTCACATCGAAATATTGGATGGTGTACGTTCTTCACTGAAGACGAAGATGGCTGCAAGACATCGTTCATAATCTGCAAATGGATGAAGCAGCAGCTGGGCATCTTGCTTATAACCGAGAGGCCTACAGGAGAGATGTAAGGGAGCCAAAGTTCCCCAAGGGATATGAAAATGACTGACTGACTGATGTTCTTCATTTATACGTTATCATCTTGCTTCCGTATTCTCTGCCATTTGTGTTTCTGCTTAGTTTCCTCATTTCCTTTGTTGTTTTTGTAAAACTAAATCATACACTTCAACGATTTGATAGACGTGGATGCGTCTACTAATCGATCAGAACTGTAAACCGCATTTACCTGAAACATACTTCGATTCACCATATCTTTAAAAAGCTGCAGATATTGCACAGATCATTACCTACCGGCTAGATTATAAAACTTGTGAACTGAATGTCTGAACAATGTTTGACATAAGTCGTCTGCCACCCACAGTTTGACATGGCAAGTCACATGATACACAAATTTAGCTCAGGGCCCGGATACCAGTAAAATTATCGCCAGAAAATTTATCCATATGTCACATACATATTTTAATGTTTCAAAAAGTGATGCAGTAGTCTAATGGGTTCGTCTGCTGATCAGACGGTCATAGTTTCGGTTTCCCATCATAATGGGTACCACCTTCGACCCAGCCTCAAGAAACTGGCATGAAAATTTTCTGGAAAAGCCAGGACTGCGAGGACACGTGCGGCAGACAGTCGAATATCATCGGATAGTTTAAATTTCATTATTCAAATGTCCTGTTTTTTCACCATAAAATACCCGAATGCTTGGAGACACTGACCTTCTTTATTCTTGGAAGAACATTAAATGAACATCTCTTAATTCATATTACATAAATATTAATCTTGGTGAAAGTCTTTATACAAATATAGTTCTATAAAAGGCAAAAGTGCGCAGTAGTTTGAACGAATATAGTTTTATTTGTCAAAAGTATGCGATGCATTTCTGACTCTAGCGAACACCGGTAAGCCGTGGTATACCGTCTGAAAAACAATGCCAGATGGAAATATTTGTCTTCTTCCTCTGTGTCTGAGAAAACTTAAATATTTTGGATATATCAAACGGCATGATAATTTAGAAGAAGACAGTCTTGGACGGTACATAATGGGAAAAAGAAAGAGGCGAAGGCCAATTTATTTATGTATTTTATAAATAGGAAACAACGAGGCTTTCGTACGGTAAAGTAAGAGAACAAAGTTTTCTAGGATTAAACCTCGAAAAAAATTATAGACAAAGCACTTTAGTGAGACGTGAGAGAAAGAGAAAGAAAAAACACAAGAGAATTACCTGGTATCCGAACCACGGACTCCGGTAGGACGGGCAGCCGTCTAGCCACGAGAGATCAGCTACTAACGAAATGCGCCAACTAGCACCTAAAAAAAAAAAACATGTTTGTGGGCATAGTCATTATTCAGGAGACACGAGGAATCGCGACACCCGGAAAGAAATGAGGTCATGACACAAAAATTCCGTAGCTTATATTCAGTCTTTCTAGCAGGTACCAACTTTTAGACAAACATACACACCATCCTGCCATGTCTGGTGCATACCTGAACAACAACGAACGAACGAATACTTATTACATGAAGTTAGTTTCAGATATAGTTTTAGGAACAATTTTTTTTTATATAAATAGGAAACAACGAGGCTTTCGTACGGTAAAGTAAGAGAACACAGTTCTGTAGGATTAGACCTCGAAAAATTGTACTTTGACAAAGTACTTTGTCTACGTTGTTCTCTCGTGGCTAGACGGCTGCTCGTCCTACCTGAGTCTGTATTCGAATTCCAGGTAATTCTCTTGTGATTTTTCTTTCTCTCGCGTCTCACTAAACTGCACTGTCTACCATTTTTTTTATAGGTCTAATCCTATAATCAATCTTCAAGAATCTTGAGAACATATGGAATTCAAAAGTTATAAACACAAAAACCAAGTTAAGACTATTCAATTCAAATGTAATATCCACCCTCATTTATGCATGCGAAAGCTGGAAAACAACTAAAGAAATAGAAAAGAAATTAGACTCTTTTGAAAACAAATGCCTAAGGAAAATACTCGGCATCAAGTGGAATGAATTCAAGAACAATGCAGAGATAAGACAGATGACTGAACAACAACCAGTCTCACGGGTGATCAGGAAAAGGAGATGGACATATGTTGGTCACTTGATGAGAAGAAATGATCAGAGAATCCCAAAACAAGCTATCAAGTGGAACACAACAGGCCGAAGAAAAAGGGGCAGACCGCGTGAAACTCTGAAGAGGACATTATTAAGAGAGGCCAAGTTAACAGGCATAAAATCCTTTGTTGAGGTTGAAAGACTCGCCGAAGACAGGAAAAATTGGCGAACTACTTTGCGAGCCCTATGTGACGTCTAACGGCACGGGAAGGATATAAGATATAAGATAATCCTATAAAACAGCGTTCTCTTACTTTACCAAGAGGATGACCAAGGCGAAGATGGCTGGAAGACCTCGTTGATGATCTGCGAATGGATGCATCAGCAGCAGGGCATCTTGCTTACAACCTGGAGGCCTACATGAGAGCTGTTTGCGAGACAAATTTCCGCAAGGGACATGCAAATGACTGACTTACCTCAGTGTCTGCTCCAAAAGCAATGACTGTGTTGGACCAGGGTTTGCGATTATGAGTCAAAACGCACAATGATTGTTTGTTCCTGTTTACTATGCCAGCAGTATACTAGCTAGCTAGAGAATGTACCGGAGCTGTGGGTTATGTACTCGATTCTACATCTCCAGAAATTAGTAACTTTCTTTTCTTGGTTATTTTGAAAAAAAAACTGCATGTTTGAAACCAGTGAAGAACATTACCTAACATTAACTACTACTACTACTACTACTACTACTACTACTACTACTACTACTACTACTACTACTGCTGCTGCTGCTACTGCTGCTGCTGCTATTACTGCTGCTGCTACTACTACTACTACTACTACTACTACTACTACTACTACTACTGCTACTGCTGCTGCTACTACTACTACTACTACTACTACTACTAAGTGCTATGCCGCGTGGTGTAGGCGATCATTTCTCTCCACATTTCCCTGTCTTTTTCGTTGATTATGAGATCCGCCGGTGACTTTCTTCCTAGCCACACTGACAGCCCATCCAGTAACTTATCTCTGTCTGTCTGTCTCTCTCTCTGTGTGTGTGTGTGTGTGTCCGTCCCCTCCTCTGTCTCTTCTTATTTCAGTTTTTCCAGTTGCCACAGTGTGTTCCAACTGTCCTATTCTCGTGAAATGTCCTATAAATATCCATTGTCTGTCTCTGATATTTGCTGTAATTTGCCTTTTAACTCCAGCCTCTCTTAAGACTTCTTCATTGGTTTTCTTGGCTGTCCGTGGTACCTTCAACATCCTTCTTATAAACCACATTTCTATGGTCTCCATTTCTCGCTGTACTCTCTTATTCATAACACACAATAATTAGTGTATAGGTGTACAACTGTACACAAAGCACTGCGGTAAAGCTGTGATACAAAAATGTATAAACTAGGAAAAAAGTAGGAACAGCTTTATTATTTAACGATTACAAAGTTGTGACGTTTCGGGGCGAGGCTTCGTCAAACAAAAACAAACAGGACGAAGTATCAGAGAGAGGAGACAAAGTACAGATTCACATGAATTTTATGCTAACGAAATAATTTTTAAAAATGAAAACAATAATGAAAAATTGTAAATGACTTATCTTAGATCTTGGAACAGTACAGAGCTACAATAGCCTGCATGTCTCAAGGAGCACAAACAATATGCACCAGTTACTATTATCGATGTAACTATTATCGTAACTATTGCATATTGCATTTACAATTTTTCATTAATCTTTTCATTAAAAAAAATTATTTCGTTAACATAAAATTCATGTGAATCTATACTTTGTCTCCTCTCTCTCTTTCTCTCTCTCTCTCTCTCTCTGATTCTTCATCTCGTTTGTCTTTGTTTAGTGAAGGCTGGTGCCGAAACGTCACAACTTTGTAATCGTTAAATAATAAAGCTGTTACTACTTTTTCCCTAGTTTATACATTATCTTATTCATAGATCATGCCTCACACCCATAAAACAGAATTGGCTCGTTGTAACATTTTAAGTACTCCGAATCTTGTTTCCATTGATATGGATCTGTTGCACACGATGTGTCTCATTTTCTGGAATGCTGACTTGGCCTGAGCACGTCTGCTTTTTATTTCATTGTGACATTTCCCATCAGTTGTTATAATCGTTCCTAAGTACTTGAATCTATCAACTTGTTTCAGATTTGTGCCATCGATGGTAATGCTACATTTCGGTAGCATTCTTTTCTTTGAGATGACCATCACTTCAGTCTTCTTTTTGTTCAGGCTGAGATCTTTATTTTTACTTTCACGAACCACGATGTCCAGAAGAGCCTATAGCTCCCCTTCACTTTTAGCAATCAGAACTGTGTCGTCTGCATATCTTAAGTCGTTAAGGTTGTACCCACCAAATGTATTCCTGACATGTTCTCTATATTTCTCATTATGTTTTCCCTGTACAAGGAGAATAGGTTAGGAGATAGAACACATTACATAACCACATCTAAATGGGAAAAAAATCTTGTCCATCTGACACTGCCCTTTATCATACACCTTTCATTCTATTCCAGATATTCTACACTAGGTAATATAAATATGTTATACATATAGCAAAGCTTGAAAAAAGAGATGATTTCAAAGAGGATCGTAACAAACAGGGGTGGGGGTGGGGGGGGGGAGGGAGACACTGGACGGAAGAAAGAAGGTTGAAAAAGAATTTCATTTGCAGATAGTGAGAGAATCGTCACCAATCGAGCTACAGCCTTGAACCAAATAGCAAAAGTGTTGAAAGCAAACATCGCATATGTCAACTGGCACGTAATTATTTAATGACGTAGATGATAATATAAATTCAGTGATGAGAAATTCAACGAAAATTCTAAAATTCATTCATTCATGAATGTCACTTGTGGAACTTTGCCTCCCTAACAGCACTCCCGTAGGCCTCTCGGTTGTGAGCAAGATGGCCTGCTGCTGATGCATCCATTTGCAGATCACAACAATGTCTTGCAGCCATCTTCGTTTTGGTCTTCATTTCTTTCTTTTTCCTATTATGTACCCTTCCAAGACGGTCTTCTCTAGATTATCATGACGTTTAATGTGTCCAAAATACTTAAGTTTTAGCTGTTTAATCCTCTTTACTAGCCAGCCTTCTTCAATATTAAGTTCTTGTAGTATGGATATATTTGTTCATTTATGAGTCCATGATATTTGAAGAACTATTCTGTAATATTTACATTCAAAGGCATTTATGTGTTTCTCAGCTGTTTTGTAAGTGTTCAGGTCTCACAGGCATATGTTGCGATGGGAAAGATGCATGCCTTAAAAATCTTCTTTTTGTAGTTCTGTCTGTTCATCTCCACAGATTATTTATTTGTTTTACTTTCTGAAGAGCGATAATGTCCTCCTTTTAATTTCCCTCATTTAGAATTTTTCTAAATTTTTTCTAAAATGGGAAGTAAAAATTCTGAACCGGGAATCGGACTCTTCCGAAGTCGCACCGATCACAGCCGAACATTCCCGAGCTGGAGAGAAGCATCATGGGAAATCTATTTGCAGCATGACGACCCATTGAGTGATAGCGGCGGTGCCTTCTGCGGCCACGAATAAGTTTCCTCAATTTCTGGATTCACCACATCCAGCTACTATTCAATAACAATCAAGGTGAGGTATTAATTTTAGTTTGATTTTGTCTGACGTGCGTCAATTGTGAATCTTTCGCTAAAAAACGAATGATCGAGTCGGGATTTTATACTGAATTTGGCGGTGTGTCGTTCTACGGACGTTTTTCTTAGCTATAATCTCAAATAATTCATGCGCTTGCTGTCATTATTGTAGTAAATGACAGTTCTCCAATCTACAGTGTCAGGCAGACTTGTTCATGTCAAATAGAATACAGCAGAGGTTCATAAAGTTGTTGTATTCTTCGTAGCTTTTACGATAAATAGACAAGTTGGTCCATAGTTCGCGGTTTATGGGCTAACGCGTGTACGGGCGATAACTTTAGACCGTGTGTTCCTCTCAAATATCTCTTTCACGTCGACATAAAACAGGAGGAAACCTCGAAATCTGTGTAGATTAAAGCGTTATGTTCGGTAAAGTAACGAGATTTCTAGAACACAGAATAATTAGACGCGACAGATTTAAGGAAAGAGCCTCCAGAAGATGGCTACAAACATGGCTACGTTAATTATGTGCCCTTGTAGAAGGGGGAACAATTTGTGATTACATTTTAGTTTCTTCGTATGTAAGAGATAAAGGTAGCCCTATAAAGACATCTTACATCCTTCCAATGCCATCAAGCATCACATAGGGCCCACAGCGTGTCTCGCCATGAGTCTCTGTACTCGCCATAAGTATCTGTTTTCGGCAGGCTTCTTAGTCTATCAAGGGATCTGATGTCAGTCGTCTTAGCCTCTCTTGTCAGTGTTCTCTTTAGGGTCTTTCTAGTTCGGCCTCTTTTTTTCTTTAGAAAGACATAGAGACACACAAATAGATCTGTTATTAGTGCCCATCTTTTCCATAGTTTGTTCCATGCCATAGAGGCACATGGGGAAAATGGCGTAAGTGCCCACATTTTCCTTAATCTATTCAATGTCACAGAGGAACCTAGAGGATATTAATAGCCATTTTTTTTTGTTCATTAATCTAATTCATGCCATAGAGGCAAATAAGAAAAAAGCGTTAGTTCCCATATTTTGCTTAATCTATTCAGTGCCATGGGGGCACTTAGAGGATATTGGTACTCATTTTGTCCTTAATCCAATCCATGACATAGAGGATGTGGTGGTAGTGCCTGTTTTCCCCCCATAATCTTCATGCTGTAGAAGCACCTAGAGAATTTGATGTTACTGCTCATATTCTCCTTGATCTGTTCAGCGTCATAGAGGCTCATGTGTTAGTGCCAATATTTTCCTTATTCAGACTTCAACCGATATGAAGAATTGTGGGTCAACAAAGATCTTGGGTCTCTTCACTTAACGTACACTGGATGCATTAAGGAGATCAGAGCATGTGTTTTGACTGCAAGGATAATGCTGATGAACTTAACCAATGATCACGTTAAGTGACAATTACCAGTAACATACCGATTTTAAAAAAAAAAGAGAGAGGGGTGAGGGACAAAAAGTTTGGAGGCCATGGCTTAACTGGATTATATTATCAAAATCCTAGTAAAACACAACCAGTGAAATTGGTTGGATGATAGTGCTCAAAGGCTGTACCAAAGTCAAAACTGGCTGATTCTCCTCCGTGCAAATTGACCGGCATCAGTCTGCTGGCCCGATTATCCTACCGATTTCACTGGCTGCCTTTTATTAGGTTTTTCAGTAATATAGACCATTTATGGGATCTGGCGATCTCCAGAAGTTAAAATTTGTCTCTTTTTTTTTTTTAAATTGATAATTTACCAGTAATTCATGGTTAACACAATCGCTGAGCCAGCTGATCTGCTTTCTTCATTTCCTCTAACACCTGAATGTCCTGGCACAAAAAATGAAGGTCAGTTGATGGATCTGTAACATTTGCTGGGGTTCAAGCCACTGTTGTCTCAGAGAGCCATCCTGAATTTTCTTTAGCACGTTCATGGAGTTGCTCAAGATGCATGCTTGCGTGTAGTCTTGTGGCTTGAGAAGACTCGAAGCTAGTGCAGCCATTATTAGGTTGCTTGTTGTTGCAACTAAAGCACCACTGGCTTCTTTGATTGTTCTGCCATTTGAGTCAACTATAAAGGCCCAGGCACACCTCTTGCTCTGAATCTCCGAACCGTCTGTATAAATAACGTGTGTTATAGCTTAATAATTCTGTTATTTATCTAAACTAGAGTGATGGCGTGATTGTTAGGGCCAGTGACAACTGGTCAAGAGCCTATCCAAGCTGTCTTAGTACAGACTTCTAGTAACAGGTTCAGCCTGACTAGCAAGGCAAGGTTTGATGTGGTTGTCATGAGGGTGGAGCTTATAGAGAAGCATAGTTTTTTTTTTTTTGGGGGGGGGTTCATTTTGGTTTTTTCAATCAATCCACCATCATTCACTCTCATGATGTTATGATTCAGTATCTCCATGATGTCAGGTAACAGTAACATCCAGCTCATAGTTCCAGAAAGTTCAAAGCAACATCAGCCTGAAACAAAGAGTCTCTTCAGCCATTTATTGCTTCCATTCTGATACAGTTGACAGCCTGTATAAGGTATATAACCTGTCTTATGGGTGATCAGAAAAAGAAGATGAACATATGTGATGAGAAGAAACAATCAGAGGATCCCCAAACAAACTATCAAGTGGAACACAACAGGCTGAAGAAAAAGAGGTTGACCATGTGAAACTGTAAAGAGGACATTGTTAAGAGAGGGCAGTTTATTGGACATAACATTCCTTGATGAGACTGAAAAACTTGCCGAAAACAGGAAATCTTGCCGAACTACCATGCGGGCCCTATGTTGCATTTAGCAGCACGGGAAGGATGTAAGATGTATAAAGTATACTGCCACTTTGTCCTGTATGAGGTATACTGCTGCTATGTCCTGTATACTGCCACTTTGTCTTGTATAAGGTATACTGCCACTATGTCTTGTATAAGATATACTGCCACTGTGTCTTGTATAAGATATACTGCCACTGTGTCTTGTTTAAGATATACTGCCACTATGTCCTGTATAAGATATACTGCCACTGTGTCTTGTTTAAGATATACTGCCACTATGTCCTGTATAAGATATACTGCCACTGTGTCGTGTCACTCATTGTCACTGTCTCCATTTGTAGGATGTTCTTACTTCATTAGAAATGACATTGTCAGCTTACATGATTGGATGATGCATAGTAATACTCTGTCAACTTACATGATTGGATGATGCATAGTAATACTCTGTCAACTTACATGATTGGATGATGCATAGTAATATTCTGTCAACTTACATGATTGAATGATGCATAGTAGTACTCTGTCAACTTACATGATTGGATGATGCATAGTAATACTCTGTCAACTTAAATGATTGGATGATGCATAGTAATACTCTATCAACTTACATGATTGGATGATGCATAGTAATGCTCTGTCAACTTACATGATTGGATGGTGCATAGTAATACTTTGTCAGCTTACTTGATTGGATGGCGCTTAGTAATTCTATCACAGTTCTAAGGTTTTCATGTGGATTATCATCATACTCACTGTTTGCTAAAATGTACAGTGACAGGCTTCGTTTTGCAACTTCCCAGTGATCACACTAGAATCTTTTTAAACCAATACAATTAACCTGTCTTTCACCTTGCATAAAGTAATTTTTAAAAATCTGCCAGTACAACATTCAGTACTTTGAAATTTGTTTTTAAATGTAAAAGCAAGTAAATGATCACATATTGTTCTTTTTCCTTGTTTGCGGGGGGCTAAATCTTTACACAGAGTTCACATGCCGAACCAGAGTCAAAACTGACACATTCTCCTCAGTGAAAATTGAGCATCTTCAGTCTGTTAGCCCGATTATCCTCCAAATGATTTTGCTGGCTGCTTTTTGTTTTTGATAATATAAACCAGTTATGGTAACTGACGACCACCAAAAGTTTCATATTTTGTCTTTTAATCAGTAATTGCTGGCTAACGTTATCACTGCTTACTCGTGTTTCTTCCATCCTGGTTTCATAACTGTTGTATATAAGGTATACATTACTTACTGATGTGCAAATGTGCTAGGTACCTGTATAGTAAATCTTCAGAAAGTAATATAGAGCCAAAAATTGTTGAAATAAAACCCTTACTTGAGAAAGAGAGACCAACCAAAGGTTATCTATCAGGGAACTATAGAGCAGAAATGAGTAGTAGGCAGTACAGCTGGGATGCAGTACCTTGAGAAGTGGATAGAATTTATTGCTGCCCAGCAAGATGCCACTAGGTGTATTGGGCAGTGGTTGCATAGCTGACCACTGACCAGGGATGTTGATGATTGGATGGGATGTTTACTTAAAAGTCAAGTCAGGCTTTTCATGCCATGGGGGGTGGGGGGGGGAATTGGATATGGTCTTGGTGCCTATAGTTTCTTTGTCGTCACACACGTGGTCAGCACCTGGCTTTGCTTTGTTTCCTTCTTTAAGTTCAGAAGCAATCAAGTGCCAGTTCTATTAGCTGGGTGGATGAAGCAGCTCCAGCTAGATTAAAACCACCTGTATCATTGTCACAGAAATATGCATGAACCACTTCTCTACACGAGTAAACATAGTTTTACTTAGTAACAAGACCAACATGTGATATTTTTGCTTCATGACTTCATCAGGCAAAAGAGAAATGAGGACATGCTCCATAAAAGTAGCAGTATTTTAGCTGTGTAGCATCTATCCTCTGCCATTCTCTTAACTTTGCTGTTAAAAGGTCACAGGTTGTTCTGTAGTATTAAATATCTCATTACCAGTTAAAGCATAATCATTGCTCACAACAGTTTTACCTTGTAAGTTTCACTGTAAATCTGCTGGTTGCATGTCAGCAGTGGCCTAAAATCAGACCAAAAGCTGCAGTAGTCTGTTGACGTTCTTGCTATGAGGGCTATTCCAAACTCAGCCTCTCATCAGCTGGTAACATTTTTTTTTAAAATTAAATACAAACATAACATATGCAGCTGCATGAAATTTTTATGTAGATGCCACAGAAATTTCAGGTTTTTGTTGTACCAGCTTTTGCAGTCACATGTCAAAGAACAGCGCCACCAGGGTATCCAGCCAGTTGTTGGTCCTGTTAGCTCCTCACTGGTTTTGTAGCCAGCCAGACTTTTTCTCTTGCTGAAGAGATGATTATCGCTTGGTGCTTGGTCTGGGCGTAAGGGAGGTGGTCAGAAATCTCCCGAGTGAGTTGCTCAAGCAAGGCGTTTGTACTAGCCGCAGGGTGGGGCAATGCTTTGTCATATAGGAGAGTAACACTCTTGGTGAGCATTCCATGCCTTTTGCTTTGGATCCACCTTTGTAACTTATTCTGCACTTCATAAGTCTCTGATGTTATTGTGGATCCTGGTGTCGTCAACAAAATTCTCTCTGATCCTATAGTACTGTAGCCATCATTTTTCAGTTCAAAAATATTTGTTTGAATTTCCTGGGCATGTTTGGAGATTGTGTGTGCATCCACTGTTTGGACTGTACCCACATTTCTGCATTCACCAATTCTTCGTCTTCAGCCACAATTTTGTTGAGGAAATTAATTTTCCACTAGTACAGAGGGAACATCAGAGCTGAGCACATTCTTTAGTTTTGTGATCACCAGTCAGTTGTTTTGGTAGCCACTGTGCAGAGTACTTGTGGTAACCCAGTCTCTCTGTCTGACAGTTCAAAGCAAATTCATGAAATTTGAGGAAATTTGTTTATTGTGTTTAAACAAATTCATCTGTTGGAATTGAGTGTCATCCTTGCCCTCCCTCATCAGGCACATTTGTGTGCCCATCCCTGAATTTCCTACATGCTTCCTCATCATGCACAGTTATGTACCCATCCCTGAACCAGTTCCTCACAAAACTGTCATTTATAATGTTGTCGTTGCATATGTGACACAGTGGTACTGTGTTTATCCTATCACACCATGGACCTCACAGATGGTGGGAATGCAGTTACAGGATCTATGTTTACTCAGTTGCTACTCATGCACAAGTGAACAAAATGGACCACTTTACTGGTTGCTACGGGAAATGAGCTGTGTCACCATGGCAACTGGTTTATTTTTACCAACCAGTCATAGGTTGATCTTGGAATTGCCCATATATTGTATAGGGCTTCAAACAAAACAGTGCAACAGCAGAGAAGGAAGAAAATTTGTTTCTTTCTGTCTTTCTCGTTATGTGCTGCCTCACGGGGAAGATTCTTCAGTCTTCAGTTTTGTTTTTTGTTGGTCTCTTTTCTCAATATTTCCGGCTAATAAGTGCTGTGTATGTATCCATCTCTTGGTGCTGTCTGTTCGTTAATAGTTATTCTCTTGTTCTGTTTTCTTTCATTTTTCTATTATAGATTTCTCTTAGTGTAATCATTTAATCATATTTAACTTTGCTTATTCATGTATTCTTCAAAATTTTAACATGATTTTGATTTGTCACTTTTATGAAGTATGTCACACATATTAAAGTTTATAAGTTTTGATCTTTTTATCTTCAGAAAATGGAAAGTAATGTGAAAAAGGACGAAGTTGATGAGGAAAGTGTTGCATCATCAAGTTCGCAAAAGCTGCAACCAGGAGAGGCAAGTATTACTTCTTTAACGCTTTGAGACGAAGATCTGTTATCCAGATCTGAGTTGTTCTATGGGATATCTATCCCAGACTTGCTCTTTATGTGGAGTATTTCTTATGAAATGATTGTGAAAAGTTTGGTTTTTTTCTTTTCATATGTGTAAAGTATACTTTGATTTGTTTTGAGTTTATTTATGGGCTGTGGAGTCTGCACACTTTCCTTTCAGATCTGGTTTGCCAGCAGAGATGTTTGCAGTGAGCATGATTGTTTCCTGATAGTTTCATTAGCTCATTCATGAAACAAAAGTTTCAGTAGGTCATTAAGATATCTATGAAATGATAGCTTCATTAGGCCATTAATTTAACCATGAAATGATAGCTTCATTAGGCCATTAATTTATCCATGAAATGATAGCTTCAGTAGGTCATTAAGATAACCATGAAATGATAGCTTCAGTAGGTCATTAAGATATCCATGAATTGATAGCTTCAGTAGATCATTAAGATATCCATGAAATGATAGCTTCAGTAGGTCATTAAAATATCCATGAAACTTTTGTTGATTTCTGTTTATCTATTCTGCAACTTAAATTATACCCCGGATTGCTTCCAACTCTAGATCCTCTTCTTCTTCCACATTCGAGTGTTCGTTGGTCATGCTATATCTGTAGCCCCATCACCCTGACAAAGTCTGCCATCTTCTCCAGGCTAGAGTGGGAGCCTCATAGCTTTTCTTTCAGATCTGTGCACGGAAGTAAGTCTCAAGATCCTCTATTTTTCAGTTCTCTGACTCCTTAGTGCAGGTTGCTTCAGTTCTTTAACTCCTTCGTGCAGGTTGCTTGTCTGCTTGCTCTTGATCTCATTCAGAAGTGTAGTCTGGCTATGGCATCTTTATTTTTCTTCTGCTGTCGTGCTTCATAGATGTTGCATTTCTACAAACTCTATCTCCTTCCACGTTTGCTTCCAGTTCTTGACCTCACAGGCCCTGCTTCACCAATAAATGATGATTTCAGTGCCAGACAAATATTTTAAATCAAACCTCCAGAGAGAAGGAAGTCAAGATATCAGCCAAAAATGAGATATGGAAGTGCTTGCAAGGCATCCAAGACCAGTTTCTCCGTCAGTCTTAAAACATAGTTCTGTCATGTCATAGTGGCATATAGGGATGTGGTATTGGTGCCCATATTTTCCTTGACCTGACAGCATATTTGTCTTTATCACACTCGACTGCCCTTCTGTTACTTGTTTCTACAGCTGTGTGACTGGTTGGGGGGAGGGAATCTGTCTGGTCTTGAACCACTGACTTCCACATAAGAGCTGTGCATACTAACCATCATGCCACTTGAGTGTCCATTAGTCTTGAGGTCTGGGAACAGCTGATGGAAGATACTGCCTCATGGAGATCTGTTTTGCATTATTTAAAGGGGCTAAGGGGGTAAAAACTAGAAAAAGGACATGAGAACCAAAAAAAAAAAGGACTGAACCTTGCATCACAAACATGATTTGTTATCATGGCCGGTTATGTCATTCAGACGTTAATAGACTTGCTCACTGTGAAAGCTGGTTGGAAAAACAACACTTAGTAGCTATAAATGGCTGAGACATTGGCCTGTGTCAATACAGGCCTGCGAGACACAGAAAATGGTGTTATTTTATATTTTAACTATTTGTGCCAGCGCATGAAATTGTAAAACCACTCCATTGCTGAATTTACTGTATGTGTTAGAACTATATAATTGATGTTTTTTGTTCCTTTTCCACTGTAGGTTCTCTCAAGTGGTCGAAAAGGAGAGTCAAGAATTATCTATGTTGAGGAGTATGAAGATGAAGAATACGAAGGAGATGAACAAATTGATGGTGCATACGGCAACAATGTTCAAGAGGAGGAGCAGAGAGAAAAGCAGCTCGGTGACAAAGGTCTAACACTCGACGTTCCTGATGTTATGCAACTGCCCGGGTTTGTTCATGAAGATCAGACATTGAAAGGGGATGCAGAACAGGATGAAGATGACGTGGAAGTTGCTGCAAAGTCCAGGAGCAAAAGACTAAACAGGTCACCAGAAAAACTTGCAGCAGCGCGTAAGGATGCTGAAATGTCGTTTGGATTTGATGAAGAGCCAGAGAATGAACATAAATCAGAAAATGATGGCCAAGGGGTTGGGAAAAGTGAAAAAAATGGGAGCAGTCGAGGCAGGCAGGTTCCAGACAAACAGTCGGTGAAACAGAGAAAAACGTCAAAGTTGAAAGATGATTCCACAGAACATGAGGAAGAAGAGTCTCCAAGAAAAAGGAGAAATGCTCTGAAAGAAATTGCAAAAGATGAAGTTCCGTCACCTTCAGAATTAAGAAAACACTCTGCAAGAGTTAACACCAAAGATGCCCAAGAGGATGGATCTGATGAAGAAGAAGCAGATGAAGAGGAAAAACCAGCATTGAGTCGTCGGAGAGCTAGACCACCTCAGAGATATGGCGATGAATCCCCGTCGCAGCAAAAGGTACATAGCTCAAAAAATGTTCACGTGGAACAGAAGTCTGGTAAAAAAAGAAATAAATCTGCGGATGATGATGAGGAAGAAAAAACTAAAAGAATTTCGAAAAAAGAAGCATCGAGCCCAGTCAAGAAAGCTAACACTGGGAAAGATCAAGAGAAAGATCCAGAAGTTCCGAAGGCGAGGGGAAGACCAAGACGGACTACAGAAGTCGAGGAAGATGAAGATGAAAAGAGAGATAGTAAGCCAAAGAGACAGCCTGCAAAGCCAACATTTAAAGAAGTTTCAACCGTATCATCTCGTTCCCCATCTAAAGTGGAAGTCCGAGGGAATCAGAATGGAAAAGTTAAAGGCAGAAGGAAGAGGGATAGTGGTGATGATGATGACGATGAAGACATTGATGAACCAGTAGTAGTACAGCCAGCAAGAAGAGGACGACCTCCAAAATCGACTAATGTAAAGGAATCAGGTAGAGGAAGAAGGAAGAAAGTTGTACAGGAAGTAGAGGAGGAGGAGGAGGAGTTTGAAGAAGAAGAAGAGGAGAGTGAGGAGGAATATGAAGATGAGGAAGAAGATGAAGATGAAGATGATGAAGAATTCATTCCACAGGGTAGTGGGAGGAAAAGTTCAAAACGGAACATTCATTTTAGCATAGGAGGAAAGCGGCCAAAGACACAATCTGAGGTAAGTCAGTCAGTTTGAACATTTGCTCATATTTTCAATAGCACACACTTATATAAACTGAAATGGGACCATGTTCCTTGGCAGTGAGGCATATAGGATATATGGTGTTAAGCGTCCGTATTTTCTTTGACCTGTTTCACACCATTGTGGCATGTAAAAACAAAATTTTATATGCAGCTATATGTGGTACTTTTTTTTTTCAGTTTCCTGATGTCACTCTGTGCTGCAGCAGCACTGAAAAGAGAAAAAAATATGTGATAGTTTTACATGAGTTTGTTTTCCCAGTTCATTTGGATTTTTAGTATTTTTTTCAGTGAGAACTTCAAATTAAGTGCTGTAATTTGATGTTGCGATGCACATTTATGTATTTTGAGAATATGTTTGCACATAAGTTACAAATTTTGCACGTAAATCGCAAAACTTTAGACGGCATGTTTGGTACTGACAGCTTGCATCCAGCCTTCCCGCACTGTCAGAGCAGCTCTAAGAGCAAAGACTTGGTCCACTCAGTTTGTATTCTGTCAAAGATGTTGCTAGATTTGGTTTGTATTCTGTCAAAGATGTTGCTAGATTTGGTTTGTATTCTGTCAAAGATGTTGCTAGATTTGGTTTGTATTCTGTCAAAGATGTTGCTAGATCTGGTTTGTATTCTGTCAAAGATGTTGCTAGATTTGGTTTGTATTCTGTCAAAGATATTGCTAGATTTGATTTGTATTCTGTCAAAGATATTGCTAGATTTGGTGTGTATTCTGTCAAAGATGTTGCTAGATTTGATTTGTATTCGGTCAAAGATTTTGCTAGATTTGGTTTGTATTCGGTCAAAGATGTTGCTAGATTCGGTTTGTATTCTGTCAAAGATGTTGCTAGATTTGTGATAATAGTTTGTTGTCGTTTTTTTGTTAATGTTGAAACAGATTGTTGTGGTCCCAGTGCCGATGAGCAGCGTGAAGCAGGAACCAGAGGAAGACGAGGACCTGCTACAAGTCCGACGTCTTGTTTCAGTTTCCCAGAGCTCAGGTTGGTGATTATTAATGACTTACTGGTTGTAACCCATGAAAAAAATGATGGGAGTTGAATTGAAAATATGATTTTTATTTTATATATATATAATTTTACAAAATGTTGAAAGTTATGTAAAAAAAAAAAAACTGTTGGAAATAAAACTTCTAAGTTAAATAGTCGCAGAAAATATCAAGATCACCATTTTTTATTGCCTCTCTGTCACACTATAGGGGTGGATTTTCATCAAATTCTCTAAATTCTTGTAAATCATCGTGAACTTTTTGAGATTGCTCAATACAGTGGCTAATGCTTCATCAGCATTGCATTCAGCTTCAGTGTAATTGTTTACTAGCCAGTGCAGATATACAGCTTCAAATAAAGCAACTACAGGCATATGGTTTTGCTCTGTAATTGAGCAAATTCATAGTTTAAAACTGCAGGCAACTCTAATAATAGGCATGGAGTCATTTCAAAGAGTGCAGCAGTGCTTTTTATTATAACAGATGTGTGTGTGCCATGGATGTTGCTTTGTAGGTTAAGAGTTAAAAGCACTTTTTTTTTTTTTTTTTACAAAAACTGTTTCTGAAGCTATGTTTTTCTTATAATGTATGCCCAGTGTTCAGAGCTGTGAAGTTGGAAGTAGTTTTGGGTGGTGTAAAATCTCGGGGTCTGAGTCGTTAGAAATATTTTGTTAATAAAGGAAATTATGTCAAATGGTAGAAAAATAGAGGAATTATAGTCAGGGTTTTGGCTTAAAGCGATGCTGGTGATTGTGGTTATGGATGATATTGTAGTAGTTAGATGGTTGTTAGATGCACTAGAGGATAAAGGTGGAGTTTGCTGTCATTTTCGTTCTGAACTTCTCTCTCTTGTCTAGGTGTTACATGACTTGCTTTGTGCTTTCTTGCACTTTCTTTATTTTTGACATTTTGCCCAGCCTATGTTTGATTAAGAAACCTGTCTTTTGTAATATAATTCTTTTTCCCATAAGTCAAGTTCTCCTCCTTCTTCTTTGTATTCACACTGGCGATGATGCATGTTACCCTGATTTTTGTGATGCGCCTTTTGGCTGGGTACCTCTGTCTTCAGCACCTTTCCTTGCTAGGGCAGACTGTGGTCTTTGTCGGACTGCCATGAAGACAGTGGTGTAGGCTGGCCTGGCCAAAACTTTGTTTTCCAGCCTCTGGTGGCTGTACTTAAGTCCCTTCTCCACGTCAGATCCGGCATGCAACGGTGGCTAGCCAGATGGCTTTGAGACAGTTCCACAGAGACACTCCGACTCTGGGATGAGTAATCTGATGAGTGCCTCATCGACATGTATTTCCCACCACCTGTAGTCTGATGGCTCTGTATTGTTTTCATCATTCTGATAGCCATTGTTGTAAAGACCCATAGACTTGTCATGTCCTGGATTCTTTGGTTTCACACCAGATTTTCCTCATCCCTGCTGGCAATCTCCATGTCCCCCATCTATCCACCAACCTGACATTACATTTTACAAAAATAACAATTACATCTAGTGTTGATTGCTACAGGTTTCTGGGCTACAGAAGTAGGTCAGAGTTTTTAAGCAAAAAAGATCTATGTTCCCTGTCTCACAAAGACTATGTTAAGATACATGTGTTCTAAACACATTTGTTCCCAGGGGGAAGTCAGGTTAAATGTTACATTAATTTTTTTTTTTCATTGCCAAGGTTAGCATTATTGTTTCACTAGCCAAGTTAATCATTAGTTGATAATTTTTTTTTCTTAATATGTTAAATGCTATGTAATTTTTAAAAAAAATTTCATTCATTCATTTGCATGTCCCCTGCGGAACTTTACCTCCCTAACAGCACTCCTATAGTCCTCTCGGTTGTGAGCAAGATGGCCTGCTGCTGATGCATCATTTTTTTTTTTTTTTAGTCAGGTTAAATGAGATTTTTTTTATCACTAGCCAGATTAACTCTTTCCACTCGCGAGAGCCCCATAAGGGCCTTTGCGGTTTAGCAATGGCATCCTGCAGAGCCCTATGTGACACCGGAGTTTCTTTCGTAGAAAACATGATGTTACTTTTCATTTAACCAGTTAGAACTCTTCTGGATTTAAAGTTAAGCTAGTGTTTTAAGCCTCGTGAATAAAGATGCCATGTTTGAAACATAGATAGAGGGTAAAATTCAAGTTTATTTCGAGATTGAGTGGTAAAATGGTCACACCGACCGACTAGATCTAGCTTACTATATGTGTTTCTAGTAGCTGTAGATCTGTTAGATTTATTGGATGTCACAAAAATCCATAAATATTGATTTTTCCGTGTTGAAATTTGAATGACTACGTATTCTATATTGGATTATGACACAGCTAAGGTAAGTATAAAGTAGATTTTCTTGTTCAGCCCTACAATTTTTTTAGCGCGAAAAAATCGATCCATTGTTTCACACCAGTTTTTTTCTTTTCTTTGTTTTTTTTATGATAAATAACTTCATTTATGGAATCTTCATTCATTTCCACTTATTTTAATGTGTGATACACACGTGTTGATCATGGAATTAATTTGGTACAATAACTTTTACACAGGGACCCCTTCTCGAAAATGTCCGCGCCTTTCTCCAAAATATCCGCGCCGTAAGAAACTAAGGAACATTTTGGAAGTAACGCGGGTGGAAAGAGTTAAATGAGTTTTTTAAAAAAATGTTCTCATTATCTACGTTAACTCTTACTGCCTGGAGTTATTTTTCACTCTGAGCCAGAATTATGATTATTATTATTATTTTATGAATTTTTCTGCTCAGAGTGAGTGAGCTGTAAATAGAATATTTCGTGTACCCAATGAGTTACACATAAAAAAGTCAGATTAAAGATAACTGAATTTAGAAAATGAATATGCCAGTTTTGTGCTAGTAGCCTGCCATAAAAAATATCACCTAGCACTGGCAGTTTTGTTCCAGACAATAAGAGTTAAATGTGACATAATGATTTCTTTTAACACATTTTAAAAATTCTCAATTGAAATTGTTTCAGGTGATCAGTACATTGGTAACTTAGATGACAGTCAGGTGGAGATAGAGGTTCAGGGAGTCGAGCAGAATTCCGTTGGAGACAACTGTATTTCCACCCAGACTCCGAACTTTGATGAATTTGTGGAAGTGGAGACTATCTTGGAAACGTCGACGAGGCGCTCCGTGCAGACTCAGACAGATCCTCGTTTGAAAAAGAAGAAGTTGGATCCCGTCAACCATGATGCTGGAATAGATGCGATGGACTTTGATGAGTATGAAGATGAAGTGTATCGCCCTCGCCGTGTTAAAAAGTATGACGATGACTATGGCCTTTTTGAAGACAGTGAGCCCCGTCGCAAGTCAATCCGTCGCAACATAGAAGAGGCCTTGAAGTGTCCGTTTTGCGAGAAGGCTTTTATTGGCCTCGTCAAACACATCAAGGGAAAACACAGAGATGAGCACAACTATGAGGAGGAGATGAGAAATGCTAAGTGGAGGGAGAGAATTATGAAGGTTCGTTTAAAGTTTCTAGCTAGTTACCTATTAGTTAACGGTGTTATATTTAATTCATACGCATTTGTTTTCAGAACTAGTATTTTTACTTCATGGCCAGTTATTTGTTACTCATGTCACATTTAATTCAAAGCCTCTTAATTGTTGTGGATTATATTTAATTCATTGTAACTTTTGTTTGTTTTTTTGTTTGTTTTTGTTTGTTTGTTTTATTTTTTTGTAAAAATTATATTAGTTTATGGTTTCATAACTACTTCTTGCTGGTGATACAGCTAAATCATATCTCTTAACAAATCTTTAGTTAATAACCGTTTACTTCATATTAGTACTGTATTTACTACATTTATAAAGTCTACTGATCACTTTGATATGAGTGTGTGGTACAAGTGGCTCAAGCTGTGGATATTGGGGCCCTGCTTTGGCTGGCTTCTGGGGAGATAGGACAGTTTCATTCGTTCTGTATATGCACCTCCAGTTATCCTGTCATTGAAGTCTTATTTCCTGTAGAAATGATCTGTCTCCATGTCTGTTCTTAGCTTTCTGTCCCCAGTTAATTACTCCCAAGTTCTGTTGAATCTTTCTTCCCCATTGTCTCTCCATCTTGGTCCACCCCTTTTCATCAAGTTAAAAATCTTGGTCCACCTCTTTTCATCAAGTTAAAAATCTTGGTCCACCCCTTTTCATCAAATTAAAAATCTTGGTCCACCCTTTTTCATCAAATTAAAAATCTTGGTCGGCCCCTTTTCATCAAGTCATGTGCAGTGCGGCACACAAAGTGTTGCTTATTTGAAATACATCAAAACAGCATCATCTAAAAGTCTGGAATTTTCCATGCAGGTGTCAACTATAGGCATCGATGAAATTGGTGATACGTGCACTGAATGCGGGAAAGTGACCAAGAACATGAAGCGACACATGGAACTCCACCAACAGAACCGGATGCAGGTGCCATGTCCAATTTGTTCAAAGGTAAGGTTCATTAAACACTGTTTTAGATTGTAGTGCTTGCACCCATAAATTATTTGTTGTGTTTTAGTAGGCATGTCTTAGCTGTGTCTTGATGGCTATTCCTACGTTTACCTTATACAAATTCTTTGTCACTTTTCCTGTGTGTTTTCCTATTTGAATTCTTGAATGGCTTCTCCTGTATTTTCATTGAAATCCCAGGCTAACAAAACTAATTAAAAAACATAAGAAAAAGATAACCACAGTTTTTTGGAGACATGTCATGAGAAGATAGAGAACAAACTTTACAAGAGCTGGAGGAACTCAAGAGAAAGAGAAACGAAGAATGGTCACTTTTCTTCTCAGATGCTCCAATTCTCGTAATGTTAACATTTTTAGAAGCATCAGTTCCCCTGGGAACAACTGTGTTAAGAACACAGTTATTTTAACATAGTCTTTGTGAGACAGGGAACATAGATCTGTTTGCTTAAAAACTCTGACCTACTTCTGTAGCCCAGAAACCTGTAGCAATCAACACTAATTGTAATTGTTATTTTTGTAAAATGTAATGTCAGGTTTGTGGACGGATGAGGACATGGAGATTGCCAACAGGGATGAGGAAAATCTGATGTGAAACCAATGAATCCAGGAAGTGACAAGCCTATGGGTCTTTGCAACAGTGGCTATCAGAATGATGTGAACAAAACAGAGCCATCAGATTAGGTGGCAGGGAATGGATATCGTTGAGGCATTCATTGAATTCCTCATCCCAAAGATGAAAATGTCTCTGTGGAATTGTCTCAGAGCCATCTGGCCGACCAGCATTGTGGATCTGACATGGAGAAGGGGCTTTACAGCCACTAGAGGCTGGAAAACAAAGTTTTGGCCAAGCCAATCTACACCTCTGTCTTCATGGCAGTCTGAGCAAGACCACAGTCTGCCCTAGCAAGGAAAGGTGCTGAAGTCGGAGGTACCCAGCCAAAAGGCACATCACAAAAATTAGGGTACCACGCATCATCGCCAGTGTGCGTACGAAGAAGAAGAAACTTCAGTTTGGTTTCTATTTGCTTGTTGGCTTCTAAAGTTGTTTTAGTTTTAGCATGATATATATGTAGTCTGTTAAGTGAGAAAAATATGAGCAAGCTGGCCAATAAGTTATGCAAAAGACCACAGACAGTGGAGAATCATGACCAGCAATATCTGTTTTCATGACTCGTGATGATGATGATTGTATTTTATGTGAGAACATCCTCGTTATATTAAATATGAGAACATGAAACTCGTAGTAGAAAGTATGGCTCCTGAGAAGTGACAAAGGTGATGATGTGGGAGACATTGGGAGGCCCAGGATACAACTGGTACTCTAAACACCACACTCACTGATCCCTGGCATTCTATTTGTACAAGATGATTGGCTGTCAAGAAAGCAACATTTTGTTATGGGCATGTCAGGTGAAGAAAGACTTTGAAAGTTTTATACTAGTTTTGTGATTTACTGTTTTGGCTCGTGAATGAATGTCTTTTTGTGTTTTCTTTCCTGGTGATCTCAGGTTGTTATGAAAACTGGCATGAGCTCACACATGAGAACAGTCCACTCAGGTCGGAAACCTTACAAGTGTCCGCATTGTGACTATGCGTCTGCTTTCAGGGGCAACCTTAACACCCACATCAAGGTGAGTGGGGGGGGGGGAATCATTTATTCGTCCCACATATTCTGCACAGTAGACCGTCATTCCATAGTCTTCATCTTCCTCACAGTTAGCTTAAAATACTAACACTGTATTTGTGTAGTTTGTTATAAAGTATTTCTGTAACCAGCCAGTGTATGCATTCAACTTTCTGAATCCAAGGATTGTATTTCAACCCAGTGTGAATCCTGAGCGTCCTGGGATGGCTTACATGACCTAGATAGGCCTGTTTCGTTCAGTCAAAGCTAACATGGTCTTTGTGTTTTGTTGACCTGTCAGGTTTGACGTGGTCCGTGTCATGCTTGGTTTAACCCTTCATTAAGCCTCCATGAATCGTAAAACTTAAAAATTTATTTTAGACTGCTGTTCTTATCTTATATCTTATATCCTTCCCGTGCCGTTAAACGTCACATAGGGCTCGCAAAGTAGTTCGCCAATTTTTCCTGCCTTCGTTGAGTCTTTCAGCCTCATCAAAGGATTTTATGCCTGTTAATTTGGCCTCTCTTAACAGTGTCCTCTTCAGAGTTTCACGCAGTCTGCCTCTTTTTCTTTGGCCTGTTGTGTTCCACTTGATAGCTTGTTTTGGGATTCTCTGATCATTTCTTCTCATCAAGTGACCAACATATGTCCATCTCCTTTTCCTGATCACCCATGAGTCTGGTTGTTGTTCAGTCATCTGTCGTATTTCTGCATTGTTCTTGAATTCATTCCACTTGATGCCGAGTATTTTCCTTAGGCATTTGTTTTCACAAGAGTCTAATTTCTTTTCTATTTCTTTAGTTGTTTTCCAGCTTTCGCATGCATAAATGAGGGTGGATATTACATTTGAATTGAATAGTCTTAACTTGGTTTTTGTGCTTATAACTTTTGAATTCCGTATGCTCTCAAGATTCTTGAAGATCGATGCTGCTTTTGCAATTCTGATCCTAACTTCCTTTCTAGTGTCACCATCCTGGTCTATGTAGCTGCCAAGGTATGCAAATTGATTGACTTCTTCAATATCTGTCCCTTCTATGTGTATTTTTCCATTTTGATTACGGGGAATTTTAATTATTTTTGTTTTGTCCTTATTAATTTCAAGTCCTATTTTGCTAGCCAGTGAAGATAGGCTATCTGTTTTTTCTTGCATGGAATTCACATTATTATTGATAAGAGTTATGTCATCAGCAAAATCAAGATCTTCTAGTTGGGTCCCATGTACCCAGTCATTATCTGTGTTACCTGTGCAGCTATAGGTGACTTCATTATGAAGTCTATTGTATTCCCAAAAAGTAAAGGAGACAGTATACATCCTTGTTTCACACTTGTTTCAATCTGGAACCATTCACTCATCCCTTCTTCTTCTTCTGTTTTGACTGCACAAACATATCCATTGTATAAGTCCCTAATGATGTTGACAATTTTAGATGGTATTCCATATAGACTTAAAATTCTCCATAATGAGTCTCTGTGTATGATGGTAAAATTCGAGATGGGGTAGGTATTATTATGTCAAACGTAGCAGCAAAGAGCCTTGTAGAATGGGAACCAGTGAACAGTCGTATAATAAGAGCACGATACAACCTAAGACACGGAAGACTGCTCTTACACACACAGAATTCAGTTAATTGTTTATTCTAATAGTACTGACATTTTTGTTTGGTAGATAGTCATTTATATGTGTGTGCAGTTACTTTAATGTTATGTTTGTTATATGAGCAGCATATTTGTAGAATGTCCGGAACAGAGTGAAAGTTATATAATAAAGGGCAGAAAGGTCTGCGTGCCCAACTCTTAACCCTTTTTGAAATAAAGATCAATCAGTCAGTCAGTTTCCTTCTATAACTCTAGGAGGTACCAGGTACTTGGTTTTGTTGTCTAGGGAACTAGTGGTTGACTGCAGATCATCACCTTGAGGGACTGGTGCACTGACTATCTCACCAGTCAGGAGTACCCATTCACTTCATATTAAATAGTGGTTCAGTTTGTAACTTGTCGCTGTCTGCTGCATATAGTCTGTTTTGATGTCTTTCTGTGTATATAGTTAATTTGTATGTGAATGTCAGTTTTTTCCGCAACACAGCTGTATGTACTTACTTTTTTCCGATGTTCTTTGCTAAAGATAGATATTTTTTGTTTCCTTGAGTTCATATGTTTCATCACCAGTGCAGGCATGTTGTGTTTAGGAGTTTTGGAGCCTCTCACAGGCCAGAAAGTTAGGCCAGAGGTTGTCACTTAGAGAATGTTTCTCTCTTTGTTTTGGTGGTTGTGATTTCTCTTTTGTTCTTCCTCTTCAGCTTTGAAACATTCATTAAAGAAGTTCTCCTGTTTGCTACAATACTTATACGAACTCCATTTAACTGTGAGCTGTTGTTCTTTGCAGCTGATGCTGTAGAGATGTTGAGGCACAGCGTGGGAGCGGGTTATGGCAGCTACTTTTTCAGTCCCGAGTACAGCTAAAAAGCGGGTGGGACAGGGTCTTAGTCAGCTGTGGGTCGCTGATTACCTTATCGGGCGTCTTCACCCTTGTTTGCTACAGTAAGATCTCAGCAGCGACCCTTACTGATTCTTTGTAATATGGCAGCTCCTGATACCACAGTGAAGTTCATGTCTGAAATTTAAGAAAGGCTGTAAAGGGTATCCTAAATCACTGGCCTGTTGTTGGACTGAAGTGTGCATTTCTGCTTAGGTTTTTATTTTTAGAGAAGTCACAAGACCCATCCAGCCAGGCTTGGCAGATTATGTCTGCTTGGGCTGTGCACCTTAAGCATATGTTCTGGAGTTTAGAGTCCTCTGCTTTGAGGGATATTTGTTTGTGGGTATTTTGAGTCTCTGTGATAAAGATAACCCCAGTGAAGTACACTGACCTATTCAGGGCTGTGGGGTTGTTACACCAAACCTTAGATTCCTGTTCTTCTACCTTTTGTGCCGCCCAACCCCTTTATAAACAGTACTGTATGCATGAATTACTTCTGATGACTCCTTTTTTTTTTCTCTACTGTTTGACTCCACTCAAAATGGCTACTGTTCGACTGGCTTCTGATGACAGTTTTTTCAGCTGTGACACCGTGGTTTTGGCTTCATGCCATAGCTCAAGATCAGTCCTGAAATAAAATGTGATGGTTTGCTGAACCTTAGTCACTGTTTATGCTCAACTTTAAAAATTTTTTTTTCGCACTGTATCCTTGTATTGACTGTTGTCTCTGTACTTGTCTTGATGAATTTGTTGTTCATGGTGTTTAATATTTTACATTTGCTATTTTTACCTTCCAGGGCATGCACTTACACACTCGTCAGTACCTTTGCAACACCTGTAAAGCGGCTTTCAAGACGCTTGGTGCTTTGATTGGCCATACCAAGCGAGTCCATGAGAATTGGAGGTCGCCGAATCAGAAGATTTTCATCTGCTCCGTCTGTGAGAAGAGATTCACCAAGAAGTACCATGTTGATCGTCACATGTTGATTCACACAGGAGAGAAGCCGCACAAATGTACTGACTGTGGCAGATGCTTTAACAACAAGTCTAACCTTATGTCTCACATACAGCTGGTGAGTGTCAAGTGTTATATTTGTTCCAGTGGTTTTGTTCCGTGTCCATCAACTGTGACAGGAGGTGAAGATTGATGTAGCACCCAGCATGTGCTCCCAAGAGTGTCCAGTGTCCACTGACCAACAGAGCCACAGAGTATGGACCTGAGGCAGAAGCTGTGGGGCTGCCATGAGGAGAGAACTGTGGGCTCCATCCTTCTGACCCAGCTTCCGATGTAGCATCACCCAGCGCTTGAACATAGAAGAAGAAATGACCCATAACTGACAGCTTGCTTCTGGCCAGTGAAATTTTACACGTAGACTCACTGCTCATAACTGACTGTTGGCCCTATACCATCTCTCTTTCGGTAGCAACCGTAGCCTGACTGATGGGGCAAGGAACTCTATGGTAGTATAGTCTGCCGAAGAAGTTTTAGGGGACACACCCCCCCCCCCCGCTTACACTGGCATCATAGGACGACGATTATTTACATGATACCCTGCTTTGTCTTTCATCAGCCGGCAGCTGTGTGATACAGCGTGCTTTGCAGTATGGGGAGATACTCTCCTCGGAAGCAGCTTTATTTTCCCCCTCGGCGCGGAGTGCGAGATATATGTTCGTTCATCTGGGTAGATTGGAAAATAATGGCAGCAGAAATCAACCCGAGAGACTGCATCATTATTAATTTGACTAGTTTATTCTAACTTTCATATTTCTTCCTCCAGCAGTGGTGGCTTCAGCAAGTGTAATCTAGAAATGGAATGTGTCAAGTGGAAAGTTACTCTGCTATATACTTCATCATGTGTGGAGGAATTTGGGGTGGGGAGGGCAAGATATATAAGTCATGGGACCTTGTAACAGAATCATTATTTCATGTTGTTGCTGCTGCAGGTTATACCAGTCAGGTTTGTTAGGACTGACCAGGAGAGTCTGCAGGTAGAATTTCATTGTCGTGACTGTTTATAACAGCAGTCTTCCTGTGAGGTGGTGCAGTAGTTAGTGCACTACCTTGCCAGTCAGAAGTCACTTGGGCAAAACTTGTTTTGGGCTGACTGGTGCTGGGGTTTACCCAGCCTTGAAAAATGGGTACCTGGGGGAAAACCAGAGGCAGTGAGAGCAGGTGCTGGCATCCCTATCTTAAATGCTGAAGTGCCCTAGAAATGTGGAGACACTAACACTTCACACTCCCATAGCATTGCACATGCTGTGGGACATAGGGCTTCCTGTAAGTATATCATAGAAGTGAGCAAGGATAGATAGATCTTCCTGTAAGTATATCATAGAAGTGAGTATATATATATAGATCTTCCTGTAAGCATATCATAGAAGTGAGTAAATATATATAGATCTTCCTGTAAGCATATCATAGAAGTGAATGAAGTATAGATAGATCTTCCTGTAAGCGTATCATAAAAGTGAGGTAAAGTTTAGATTTCATCATTTCCTGGGCAGAAGCTGTGTACTTCTGTTCTTTGCTAAGTAAAATTAATCATCGTATTTGATACAGGTGACAATGTTTGTTCTACCAGGTCCACAAAAAATTGTCTCCGTACCTCTGTGACTTGTGCCACGAGACCTTCAAGCGGAAGAAACTCTTACTGGAGCATATCGGAAAGATTCACGTTGCCCATGGTGAGACGGCAAAGGCCATGCAGGCATACATTCGGAAAATTGAAGAAGCTGGCGACGACGATGATGACGATGAACTGGGACAGCAGACCATCACCATTGCTCCAGCAGGCTCATCAAGTCACGACGCAGTTTATGCCCATGTAAGTTCACGCACTTTGTTCATAGATGCCTGGCCAAGTCTTGCACAAGAGCTTGAACACCTGCTATTGTGACACTGATCTGAGCCCTTAGCTATCTGGCTGTCATGCTTCCTACATTCTGTGGTCCTTGGTGTCTCTAATCAGATCAGCTGGCTTTCCTTTAATGTCAGCTTGCTCACATGTTTTGTCTGCTGCCTTCCCCACTTACTTTAATAGTTTTGTCAAGCGAATGTCAGGTCCCTAACTTCTGTCTTTTCATGACAGTCTCCAAAGACCCTTTTATCTTTTGGTTTTAATTAGTTCTGTATGTTCTACAACCTCCATAAGAAAAGTCTTACAAAGTGTAAAATAAAACTGGCTCTGTGTATAGCTCTTTCTCACTGTATAAAACTGTAATAATATCTAAAGATGGGTTATTTGTAAATATTTGTGTTCCTGTCCTGGTTGTGTACTTCCTGTCTCAGCTGGTAAAGAGAAAATGCTTTACCTATGTTACATGAACTTCCGTTTGACTCTTTTAGTAATCCCCATACAACTGGAAATCTAGTAGAGTTTGGGGGTAGGGGGGTTTCTGGTTTTTTTCACTTTATAACACACATTTCTAGACACATGGATTATTGTTGTTTACTGTGATGTCTGTGTCTGGGATTGTTGTGTGTGCTGTGGTGTCTATATCTGGGATTGTTGTGTGTGCTGTGGTGTCTATATCTGGGTTTGTTGTGTGTGCTGTGGTGTCTATATCTGAATTTGTTGTTTGTTGTGTGTGCTGTAACAAATATATCAATACTACAAGAGCTTAATATTGAAGAAGGCTGGCTAGTAAAGAGGATTAAAGAGAGAAAACTTAAATATTTTGGACACATTAAACGTCATGATAATTTGGAGAAGACCGTATTGGAAGGATACATAATGGGAAAAAGAAAGAGAGGAAGACCAAAATGAAGGTGGCTGCAAGACATCTGGGATTATTGTGTGTGGTGTGGTGTCTATAGCTGGCACAATTTTTGTGTGTGTGATGTTTGTGCATTTTATTGCCTGAAGAATGAGCATTTTAAAGAAAGATTGTGAAAAAACTCTGCCAGGTCAGTGGTTAAGCCCAAGTTGTGAGATTTTCAACCATCACACTATAATGTTCAGTCCTTCTTCATGGTAGCATGTCCCCACCACACACACTCACACACACACACACAATCCAGAAATGTATGTCAGGTCAAGTTTGTTTGATTTTTTTTTATGGCAGCAGATCTTCTTCTTCTTCTTCTTCGTTCGCACTGTCTGTCTATATCTGCAGTCCTGTCTCTTGGATAAATTTCACTGTTTTTTGTAATTCATGTATGGAACCATAGAGCTTATCTTCTTTAGTGGTTTCACTGGGCCAGTAATTATTTCTCAGTGACTCGTAGTTGATGCAGTTCTGGAGGATATGTTCCACAGTTTGGGGCACTTGGGCACATGTACACAGATTAGTAGTACCAACCTTAAACTTTGTATACATATGACTTCGGAGTCGGCTGTGTCCTGTTCGGAGACGGAAGATGGTGACTTGTTCCTTTCTGTTTAGCATGTGATAGTCATCATGTGGTGGTGTTTGTGGCTTCCTGTAGGTTTTTATCATGCTTTTCTTCTGATTATAAGTGATTGGTATGTCTGGTTGCTCCATTTCAGTGCCCTCTTTGGCCAGATGGTCAGCTTTCTCATTGCCTGGTATCCCACAGTGGGAGGGAATCCATTGCAAAGTGACTCCATGTTGTAAGCCAATTTTTGACAAGGCATCCTTAAGGTCTGGTAGTTTGTTGCACTGAAGAGCCTCCAGTACTGATCTTGCATCTGTGAGAATTACTACAGGACATGTATCAATTCTGGAGTCTGATAGTTTTTCAACTGCAGCAATAATTGCCCTAACTTCTGCATCAAAGTTGTTGCAGTATTTACCAGTGGGTATGGAAATCTTGTCAATGGTGTTGTTTGGATATTCAATATATGCTCCTGCCCCTCCATTCTTTATGGCATTATGTGCAGATCCATCTGTATACACACGTATCCAGGTGTCACATGGATATTTGTCATCTAGAACACTAAGTGTGGCTGTTGATCTTACAAGACTGCTCTGCATCTCACCATTCTGCACACCTTTCACTTCAGTCTGAATAGATATCTGTGTATAATCTGCTTCTTTCCATGGTGTATGCTCTGGTACAGATGATAATGGAGCGACTACAGTTGGAAGGTCAGGTATCAGCTTACGCATATGCTTGGCCTGATGAATGAAGCTGCTTCTTTTAAGCCGTCCTAATGCCAAGTTATTGAATCTCTCCTTCAGGGGATGGCTTACAGAGCTAAGGAATTTTTCTCCCATGGTCATGACCTTTGTGTCTCTGCGTTCCTTTAGCGCTTGAACACCAACTATTTTCTGCATTTCTACTATTGGTGTGGACCTCATGGCACCTGTGATAATCTGTAGTGACTGATTTTGAACCTTGTCTAGATTATGCAGCGTAGTGTTTGATGCTGTGCACCAAGATGTTGAGCCATATTCTAAATGTGGTAGAATACTTTGCTGATATACATTCTTGAGGATTCTTTCACTAGCTCCCCATGTGGTTCCACTCAATTTTCTTAATATGGCTAGTTTTCTTCTGGCTTTTGCTTCTGCACTGTTGATGTGTTGTTTCCACGTCAGTTTTGAGTCAAGAGTCACTCCTAAGTAAGTGGGTTGGTTGTCCATCCTTAAGGGTATTTCATTTACAAAGATCTTACCTGCTTTCTGTTTAGATGAGAGGGTGAACAGAGTGGTACTTGATTTCTCTGTGTTGATACTTACGCGCCATTTGTTTGTCCATGATGTCAAGATGTCTGCTGCTCTTTGGAGTCTCTGTGTAGCAACTGTCGCATATTCATCTGTACACCACATGACCAGATCATCTGCATACAGTGCCGCTTTGATTCCATAGGGAAGTTCCTTGACCAGGTCATTAATGAATACAAGGAATAGTGTAGGCGAAAGGACTCCTCCTTGTGGTACACCGTGTCGCAGAAGTACTTTCTGGCTGTTGTGTCCATCCATTACTACTCTAGCTCTTCTATTGTGTAAATAGGACTTTATCCAGTTGTACAGTCTTCCATTCACATTGCAGTTTCTTAGTTTCCACAGCAGACCTTTTTTCCATACTTTATCAAAGGCTTTCTTCAGGTCTATCCACGCTGCTAGTACAAGGTTTTTCTCTTGGAATGCATCCTCAATCTCTTGAGAGAGATAGGTCACTTGATCTTCCGTACTGTAGTACTGCCTAAATCCTGCTTGTTGTGGAACGAGAAGGTTTTCACTTTCTAGGTACCATTTTAGCCTCAGGTCTATGATGCGTTCCATCGTTTTGCATAGGCAGCTAGTGAGACTGATTGGCCTGTAGCTGGAGGCAGTATCACTGTTTTTCCCTGGTTTTAGCAGTGGTACCATGCTTGCTTCCTTCCAGATTTGAGGTAACTTACCTGTGCTCCAGCACATATTGAAAATATCCAACAGCTTTCCCATTGCTGCCATTCCCAGGTTCTTGATCATTTCATTGGACACTCCATCTGGTCCTGGTGATTTCCTTGGTTTCAGTTTACTAACTGCTAGGTCTAACTCACTGCGTGTGATTGGTGCATCCATGACCTCCACTTTTCTGACTTGTTCCTCCTCTTTCTGTGGCTCGATGCGCACTGTACGCTCCTTCTCTGGATGGATATCAATGTTGCAGTCCTGTGCAAACATGCGAGCAAAGTGATCTGCTACCTGCTTACCTGTAAGAGTTTTCCCATCCTCTGTTAGTGTAACCTTTGTACTTCTTCCAGTACTCTCATCATTTAACTGTTTGATTAGTTTCCACAGTTTCCTTCCATCCTTTTCAAAGTTTAGGGACTCTGTTTTCTCTCTCCAACTTTCCCGTCTGGCTTGCAGCTTTGCTCTCTGAAATTTGGCCTTAGAATGTTGGTAATTATTGTGGTGTTCCTGGCATGGTCTATTTTCTGCTTGCTTTCGAGCTGCTTCCACGTCATCATGGAGTTTTCCCAGCTCACTAGACCAGTATGGTTTATAGTCCCTGCGAGCTCCTCTGGGAATGGTTTCACGAGCGGCCTGAAGGATACAAGCATTGAATTCCTTTACTATGCTGTTAATATCCTTACCTTCTATGGACAGCTGTCCCACCAGGGTACCTGTACGATGTCTGTACATTGTCCAGTTTGCTTTTTTATAGTTCCATCTGGGGAGAGGGTTACTGGTGTTAAGGAGTTCATTTTCTATTGTCAGGAAGACTGGTCGATGGTCGCTACCTCCAAGTTGTTTTCCAACTTCACGTGTAATGTTCCACTTCAGATCTGGAGAGTGGAATGCCAGATCTGGTGTTGATTTTGTATGCCATGCCCTTGAGTAAAATGTTGAGGCATCCATTGGCTGGTTGATCAGGAGAAGTCCATTATCATCATGCCAGCTCTCAACTTCCTCTCCTCTCTTGTCTATGTGGTCATAGCCCCAGCTCTGGGAATGACTGTTAAAATCACCACAGACCATCAGTCTCTCTTTGTGTGGGATTGTTTCTAAAGCAAGTGGGCGGTCATTAGGACAGTAATAGTTAAGGAGGTGGAAATCTGTATTACTACTTTTTAGATGGATCATCTGGTATTCGGCTCCTTCCATGTACACTCCCACCTGACATGCGCTGATGTTATTCTTAACAAGTGTGAGTACTCCTCCTTTTCTTCTGTCCTGTCGGTCTGATCTAAAGCACTGGTAGCCTCTGATTTTAAAGGCGGCATCTTTGGTTAGGTGTGTCTCCTGTATGCAGCATATACTTACCTGCTCTGCAAAAAGTATGTTCTCTAGTTCAACCTTTTTGCTATAGCCATCTCTAACACTGCTGACACCCTCAGCATTCCACTGCATTATTTTAAGTTCTTGCTTTTTGGCTATTTTCTTCTGTTGTATTTTTTGGCCAGTAGCTCTACTCTCATGTCTCCTGACTCCACAAGACGAACTGAGAGGACCTCCAGTAGCATTGGGTGGACCCTTTCGAAGCAGGGGGCCCGGCACTGCACCTGCCTGGTTAGTCTTCACAGGGCGAGCACCATGTTTGAAAACTGCAGATAGAGACATTTCATTAGCGATAATGCGTGTTACCCTGATTTTTGCGATGCGCCTTTTGGCTGGGTAACTCCGACTTCAGCACCTTTCCTTGCTAGGGCAGACTGTGGTCTTGCTCGGACTGCCATGAAGACAGTGTGGCTGGCCTGGCCAAAACTTTGTTTTCCAGCCTCTGGTGGCTGTACTTAAGCGCCTTCTCCATGTCAGATGGTTTGAGACAGTTCCACAAAGACACTCTGACTTTGAGATGAGGAATCCGATGAGTGCTTCAACGATATCCATTCCCCGCCACCCATAGTCTACTGGCTCTGTTTTGTTTACATCATTCTGATAGCCATTGTTGTAAAGACCCATAGGCTTGTCACGTCCTGGATTCATTGGTTTCACACCAGACTTCCCTCATCCCCGCCAGAGATCTCCATGTCCCCATCTGTCCACCAACCTGACATTACATTTTGCAAAAATAACAATTACAATTAGTGTTGATTGCTACAAGTTTCTGGGCTACAGAGGTAGGTCAGAGTTTTTAAGCAAACAGATCTATGTTCCCTGTCTCACAAACACTATGTTAAGATAAGTGTGCTCTTAACACAATTGTTCCCAGGGGGGATGGCAGCAGATGTTACTGTGTATGAATACCCAAGGCATTATGGGTTGTTGGAGAGAGCCAAAGACTCATCATATCATCATTCATTTGCAAGTCCATTGCAAAACTTTGCCTCCCTAACAGCACTCTTGTGGGCCTCTCGGTTGTGAGCAAGATGGCCTGCTGCTGATGCATCCATTTGCAGATCCTGAACAATGTTTTGCAGCCATCTTCACCTTGGCCTTCCTCTCTTTCTTTTTCCCATTATGTACCCTTCAAGACGGTCTTCTTTAGGTTATCATGACATTTAAAAGACTAGAGGAATAAATTTTGAGCCCTATCTTTCTGGCATTCCCTGTAACTTTGCTATGTTTTCAGTTGTACAGGCCGCGTTCTTCGGAGCTGATTGACTCAAGACGTGGGTAGTGCAGATTTGGTAAAGTATTTTCTGTATTAGCATTTGTCTGGTTGAGACAGAAATATAGAGAGATGCAGATAGAGCAGGATCATATAACATAAACTCTGTTTAACCTCCTGTCTCCTTCTAATGCAGTAGATTTCTACACATTCCAACCTTTCCTAAAATTGCATATGACTCTAGATGCCAAATTTGTTCTGGTTCTTGACTTTTGAATCTGTAGCAAATGCTACATTTCCACTTACCTCAGTTTGATCTAAAAAAAAAATACTTCCAACTCTACAGTCCTGCTAGCTACGAAAGTATATTTAACACTGTCTTGTCTGTTCTCAGGTATCCGACGGCACTTATCAGGCTATGGTGACTGATGCTTCCCAGATGCTTCAGGGCCAGACTTTTACAACCCTTCAGACAGACGGGGGAGAGGAAACCATCATCATTGTCCAGGCTGCGGACCCTAATGAAGTCACCCATGCCATCGTCGAGGAGGATGGCTCAGTCCAGTATGCTTTACAATCTGCCGATGGCCCTCATAATTCCGACGGAAGCCCCACATTCATTACCATGTAAAATTTTTGAGTCGGCGTCGGCTTTTGGGGTGAATAAATTTGTTAGCATGATGGGAAATATGCTTTCTGTTATATCAAGTGACACCAGGTCCAAACTATGTACATGATTGTTGACTTCAGTATTGAATCTCAAAATGAGGAGAGTATTCGCAAGTAAATAGCCAATCAGAGCGTTGCGGGAAAAACAGGAGGGAAATTTGAATGTGGTCTTGCTGTATCATTGGGTTCTGATATTGTTGTTTATGAGACTGGATTTGATTTCATTTGTGTTTTTGTTTCTGGAAGTAATGATTTAGTGATTGAACAGCGTGACTGATTGAACGGATTGCTTGAAGAATAAGATTGTGTAGAGAAATGAATTCTGGCCTTTGTCAAAGATTTCTTAGGCAAACCATTTTTCACGTTTTGGACCAGCGTAGACATTTCGTTTGGTAAGCAGTTCATTTAGAAAAAAACCAACAAAGAAGTTTTGTTATGAATTCTTAGACTGCCGAACAGTGCCGTTGAAACAAATGTTTTTTTTTTTTAAAATTTATTCATCACAGCTGCTGTGTTTTTACAGTGAAATATACTATGCCTGTTTTTAGCACTTAAACCACTCGACGATTATGAACTTCTGAATAATATAACAGAACCAGATGACTCCAGCTTTTTGTTTTGTTTTTTTTTTTTGAAAAATATTATTAACAGCCATTTAAATAGCTTATGGATAGTGTAAAGAGTTAATTATGTTCAGTAAACATAGTTTATTCAAGTTGTCTGTTAGTTTACATGTTGTAATAAATTTTCTTCTATAAATTTCACAAAGCAGTCAACGTGTTGTGAAGGTGACAGATGTAGTGATTAAGTGATTCAAGATAAATAAATGAGACCATCAGCATAACTTGGGTTCTTCACTTGTTTTGGCAAGGGTTATAAAGTTTTTGTCCTTGATGTTTCTCCTCCCCCCCCCCTTTTTCTTCCAGCTATAGCAGTGGTTCCCAACTTTTTTCCCCTTTTCTTCCAGCTATAGCAGTGGTTCCCAACTTTTTTCCCCTTTTTCTTCCAGCTAGAGCAGTGGTTCCCAACTTTTTCCCTCCTCTTTCTTCCAGCTATAGCAGTGGTTCCCAACTTTTTTCAGGTTGCCAACCCCTTGCCCCTTAGACTAGATCCCAGCTTAGTTGGTTCTGATGATATCCTTGCTGGCGGTACTGTCCACTTTGGGAATTGCTGAACTGAAGTAGACTTTAATGACAATGTGTTTTGTGAAATGAGAAGACTTTGCACTAATTTTGCTGCAGAGATATGATAGTTATTGCTGCTTTTTAAAAAATGTTTTTGTATTTCTTTCCTTAATTTCATACATTTGCTTTTTAAGTTACCGGTAATATTAAATAAAGTTGCTTGTTCTGTCTGTCTTTCTTTTGTGTTCACTATTTTGTGTTTGTGTGTGGGAATGAGAGCTGGCAAGTAAAGAGTAACAAATTTTGTACGTCAGGTTGGTGCAAGCAGGATCATGGACTTAGGCAAGCAGAAATGTACCGTTCTTGAATGGGTCAAAGTCAAGACGGGAAAAAAAAAATAGAGGAGCATGAGTTGGAAACAATTTTTTTGAGAATTGAAGATTGTAGGAAGGCTCTATTTTTGATGTTGCTATTGGAAATGTACCGTTTGTGGAGGAATAGGTAGAAATATAGTATTTGTAGAGTTGGGCAGTAGAAAAATAGAATTGAAATTAAGCTTTGCTGTAGCACTCGCTGGTTGTAAGTTGCTGTTCCATTTTGATCTGATTTAGGTATTTAAATGTACACGTGGGCACAGATTGACAAATTGAACATGTCCAAGTCCTAACGTGGAGCACCATGAGGTCATAATTGTTTAGTTCAACTAGTTGTTCGATAATATCCCTCAAAATGTGAACATTAGGTCATCGCACCTGCAGTTTCTTTATAGAGTGCGCTTAAAAGATAGGCTCCACCATCATACAGAACATCAGAAGGGCATAAACGACAGGCAAAAGTGCATTTGACAGATGAGTTTGTCTAGTTGTTTTTGCACTGCAGCCAATATATTTGTTGTAAATTTGTTTTTTTCTTTATTTGTTATAATACATTAGTCACAAGGATTAAAGTTTTTTTTGCTTTTATTGTTATATGTTGTATCGAAAACGTTCATGAAAACCATATTGTTTTTGGTCTGATTCAGGTTTTAAAATTATTTTATTGCGCTGATGAAACAGAACAACATAGCCAAGTAGAGGTGCACAGAAAGTTTCAAATAAATAGTCTGTTCTTTTTTTTTTTTTTTAAATTTAAATTCTTTTTCCAGTGAAGAAAGTTTTTTTTCAATTATCCAAAGTAGTACTTAGTTGTTATTTTATGATTTGAGCTTTTTTTTTTTTTTGTTTTTCTTTTCCAGTATGATATTATATATTATCTGAAGGATCATGGAGTTGTAACCTTCCTTGGTGTATGCATCTGGTTTTCGTTTATAAATCCCTTAATTTTCCGTGTTATCAGAGGTTGACAAGACTTTGAGGGAAATATTTGATATTAATAATGCAGGATGCCATTATGATGTCAATTTGTTTTTTGTTTTTTTTAAAAAAAATAAATATCAGATTCATCTTTGTATTTTGTCATGCAACTTCCTTCAACTGACTAGCTGTTCGTTGTTTTCATTGTCTCACCACACATGGTACTGTCCTGATCGGCAGTTCCGAGTTGTCTCACCACACATGGTACTGTCTTGATCGGCAGTTCCGAGTTGTCTCACCACGCATGGTACTGTCTTGATCGGCAGTTCCGAGTTGTCTCACCACACACAGTGCTGTCTTGATTGGCAGTTCCGAGTTGTCTGAGTTTGTTGTAGAAGTGACTTCTCGATCCTTTGTGTCCTGACAGAGAATTCTGTATATTATAATTTGTTCTCCTCTGCTGAGCTGAGAACCTGCTGCATTTAAAAAAAAATATTCTGGACACTCTCTACCACTCGTTAGAACTCTGTATATTATAATTTGTTCTCCTCTGCTGAGCTGAGAACCTGCTGCATTTTTTTTTTTTATATTCTGGACACTCTCTACCACTCGTTTTTAAATAATTGTGGGATATTTTTGTTGTGTTTTTTTCTTAACCCATAACCTGTCAAGCAATAACCATGACACATAAAACATCTCTGCCATGATGTTTTAATGGGAAATGACAGTGTCTATTTTTAGCATTTGAAGCAATTTAAAATTATGAACTTCTGACTTAAAGAACAAAACCGTGTGATTGTAGCTATCTTAGGTTTAATTTCTTTAAAAACCATTTAAATCATTAATGATAGGTTGTTGTTGTTGTTGTTTGTCTATCATCTTCGATGATAACCACAGCTTCATCTTGGTCTAAATAGGGTGAGGTGTGTCCATGCGTGACCAGCTAGCCCTATACGAACTTTAAAAGTTTTGTCACACATTAAACATACATGTCCAGATTCAGTTGTGGGTGCTTGTGCTGCCTTGGCTTTTCGCATCGCGTGTTTGTGCTGGGCACTTTCAATTCTTGACCGCACAGCTCTCTGGACACCCAGAGTGGTTATAGCCCTCCATGATGTGCTTTGGACTCCCAGGAGTTTTGTGTCTATCCCGAAGGCCTTGATTGAGGTTTTGAGCGTATCCTTGTATCGCTTTTTTTTTTGCCCTCCTGCTTTCTGTTTTCCGTTCAGAAGTTCCCCATAAAGGAGTTGTTTGGGCAGTCCAGTGTTACTCATTCTGACCACGTGCCCTGTCTAACGGATTTGCGCCTTTTGAAGCATTGTGTAGATGCTTGGAATTTGTGGCTTTTGTGAGGACTTCAGTATCAGGAATCAGTTGTGCTGATAGGTTAAGCGTTCAGTCGCACTGTTGTTGTTCTGGAGATATGCTGTCCTCAGCTTTTATTGATCAGGTAGTGTCCTCATCTCTGTGCAGTTATCACTTTTTTTTTATTTTGGCGAAAGGAATTCATTGAGAGACTAGAAGACTGATGAGCTTCTCAGGAGTAGCAGTGATGGGCTAGAAGAAATTGTGTAGTGAGGGTTTGTGCAAAATGTAGCAAGATCAAACAAGGGAGGAAAGAGAAAGAATTAGAAAAAAAAACTACAGCGTGAGAAAAGTCTGAAAACATTGAGATATCTTCTTCTTTGTTCGCCCAAACATCAGTACCAATGTCTCTCACAAATGCAGCAGTTTGTCTCAGGTTTTCAGCATCACTGTAGAGCGTCTCTTGTAAAAAAAAAAGGGGGGAAAGGGGGGGGGGAGGGTCTGGGCAGGTCCTTTGTCTTAGTGAGTATATCAGGAGGATGTGACGTCTGTTGTTCTTATCGAGATATTTGGCTGCTGAAAGTGTTTGATAAGAGTAACACACAGGTCTGATGTTCAGTGTGAGGAATTATTTAGCTCCACAAACAACTAAGTCTTCAAGCCACACATCACATTGTTCAAAGAGTTATGGGTGAAATAAAGAAAGATGACAAATCAACGCATATATAAATTCTTTTCCACGTAGACAGGTAACTCCAAACAGTGAAACTGAAAATGTCCAAAAATAACTTTAAAAATATAAAAGTCCGAGAATGTTCATATTTTATTTTTAGTGCATGATAAACAGAAAAAAAAAAATGAATTCCAGTAATAAATAGGAGGCATTGAAATGTATACACTTTTTAATGCTATTATTTTGTGTATGTCACATCATCATCATCATGTGCCATGCCTGGGAGGGTTGCCGACCATGTCATAAATCATATCTTTTTTTTTTCTTTTATGTATTTTTAGACCTAACATTAGCAAAAAGCAAAGGCGGACTTATTTAATATAGGATAAATACATTGACGTTCCATCGAGTGACACAGTGCCAAGAAAATAGTTCAAATAGGAAACCACAAGGCTTGTGCAAAATAGTGTTGTATGGGTTTGCGAGGCAGGGCTTCAAGTTTTCGAGGCCACTAATGCAATGCGGCTGTATCAAGAAAATAGTGCAGTGCAAATGAGAATTCATTTAGATAATTTGTTTAGGCGTTTGCTTATGTTTGCTTGCAGATTGCCAGTACATACGAAGATGTGAAAGAACTGAAGTTTTCGTGCTGTACAAAGATGGTAATGGCAGTCACTTCTTTCTTACAATACCTCCACATTCCCTTGCAAAAAATGTATTACTTTCTTTCATTTTTGTACGAAACTTTCTTGTCTGGTTAGTCTAGTTACCAGAACAAGACCACGTGTAAATGTTGCTTGTTCTAGCCAGGCGCGTTCATGAGTGACCGTAGAGTTTGTGATGGTGTTAGATGTAGCATGAGTAATGAGTGTCATAAACTTTTGAAATAAAATTGCCCTTTGATTTTATTTTTTGCTTTGAGACAGTTTTATCCTGAGCTGAGGATCATGGAAAATACCGGCCTAACATATTCCCCAGCATGCCTTAATGGCATGGAAAAGGGAATTTTACACATTTGTGAAATTTGTCGCCCGCCCCACAAAAGTCACAAAAGATTTTTGTTCAGCTCCAACATTTGAGAAAATTTTGTTTCAAGCCCAGAAGTTTCCAAAACTTTTGTCCTGAGACTGGACATTTGAGTAAATTTTGTCCTGAGAGCAGACATTTGAGTAAATTTTGTCCTGAGAGCAGACATTTGAGTAAATTTTGTCCTGAGAGCAGACATTTGAGTAAATTTTGTCCTGAGAGCAGACATGTGAGTAAATTTTGTCCTGAGAGCAGACATTTGAGAAAATTTTGTTCTGAGAGCAGACATTTGAGTAAATTTTGTCCTGAGAGCAGACATTTGAGTAAATTTTGTCCTGAGATCAGACATTTGAGTAAATTTTGTTCTGAGAGCAGACATTTGAGAAAATTTTGTCCTGAGACAATATGATGACTATTATAATGTTAAAAAAATATGATGTGAAAGTACAAGATGCCAGCAGCTGTTTATAGAAATCCCCGAGTAACTTCTCTTATTGGTTCACTCTTTCTGATAGCATAGTTGGCCACATCAACAACACAGCCATTTTTTTTATTGGTTATTTTAAATAGAGTATTAACAGCTTCTTGTCAGTAAAGATGTGGAACCCATATAGTTTATATGGGAGCTCCAATAGAAGTGACTTGCTAGTAAAAGGAGATTTTGTTTGTTTGTTTTTTTTTTTGTGAGAATTTGGGTTACACCCCCCCCCCCCCCAAAAAAAAAACCAAAAAAACTGACATGACCAGTTTCGTTTCATACGATAATAATTTCAGTTTTGTGGGCAAAATTGGCAGTTGCCCGGATTGTCATTGTGAAAACAGTTTATAGGTTGGAAACAATCCATTTTTCAGTGTGATAATAAATAAACATAGCTGACTTGATGCAGAAAGTGCCATCTGTTTGGAATTTGTGCTAAGACAGATCAAGAAGAGGAAAGGAAGGATTGAAATTACTTGAGTTGACAAGGTTAACTTGTTGTGTGGGTGCTTTGGTTAGCTTCGGACATTTTATATGTTAAGTTTTGTTGATTTCTGATGAAGTGAGTGCTTTGGTCAGCACTGTAATTCTGTATGTTAAAAAAGTTTTGTTCATGTATACGGAGTACTTTTGGTTTACTTTTGTCTTATGGTATGTTAAAGGTTTTGTTAATGTATGATATGATGAATACTTTGGTTAACACTGTCATGTTGTATGTAGAAAGTTTTGTTGGTGTATGATAAAGCAGGAACTTGGGTTACTGTTGTCACGTTATACGTTAAGATTTCGTACTTGATGTATGTTGATTTATCTAGTGTTTTAGTTAAGCCGTAAGCTTTTACATGTAAATGCTGTCAGTCAACAGACATTTTGGGTGTTTCTTTTTGTTTTTGTTTCTGTTCTTAAATCTGGCTTGAAAGATAAATCATTTTAGGGCGTTACAGTTCATGTGTGATGAATGATTGTATTTGAAGAGACGCATGAGTGAGCAATGAGTTTTTATAATTAAAAGGTTGTCAACCATGAGTTGAGTACAGTGTTATTTTCTTTTTTCTTTTTTTTGTTTGTTACAGTTTATATAGTTTTATTAAATTTACCGTTGTCCGGCCAGTCTTTGTTCTCACTTCTTCAGGTTTGTTAAGACTGGGTGTCAGTATCACAGATCTGTTTTTTGGTATGCATGTGCCATTTGGGCAGCCTGGTAAGCTGAGTGGTTGGGTGCTCGGCTTACAAATCCGGTTGTACCGGGTTCAAGTCCCAGCAGCAAGGATTTTGTTAAGGGTACCATCGCACCGAAAAAAGGTCTCAGGGTTCACCCAGTCTCAAAAAATAGGTACCAGAGAAATCTGGGAAGGTAAAGGTACTGACCACATCACACTTATCGTGCGCCCAAAGTAATGGAAAATACGGGCATAAGAGGGGTGATTGATAAGTTCTCGGCATAAGGTACAACAGATTATTTGTGAACAACTTTTTTGGGTTATTTCTCAACATAGTCCCCTTGTAAGTTTATTCACTTAGTCCAGTGATCCTGGAGCATATGGATCCCTTCTTTGTAAAAGTCAGCATCTTGTGCCAGTAGAAAGTTGTCTACAGCATGAATGATGCTATCATCTGAAGCAAATTTGTACCACTGAGCTCATCTTTGAGTTTGGTAAACAAGTAATAGTCCGAAGGGGCCAAATCTGGGGAATAAGGAGGATGTTCAAGAAGCTGGAAGCCGCATTCATGAATGGCAGCCATTGCCACCACTGACTTGTGAACTGGAGCATTGCCTTGATGAAAGATAACTCCGCTCGTCAATTTCCCTTGATGCTTTTCCTTCAGTTTGACCCGCGGTTGCTTCACAAGATTAACGTAATAGGCCCCGTTGACCGTTCTGCTCTTTTGAAGAAAGTCTCCAATAGCACACCTGAATCCCAAAAGATGGAAGCCATCACTTTGCCTGCAGACAGAACCACCCTTGCTTTCTTTGGAAGTGGGGATCCATGATGTTTCCACTGCTTTGACTGTTCTTTGGTTTCTGGTTGAAAATGATGAACCATAGTCACAAATTGCTGAAGAAACTTTTTAGGATCTGCAGAAAAATGGCCAGGATTGCCTCTTGACATGTTGAGACGCTGTCGTTTGTGATCAACTCCAAGAAGTTTCAGGACCTATCGAGCAGAGACCTTTGTCATTTGAAGATCATTGTGAATAATGGCATGAACACGTTCCTGGAAGATGCCCAACTCAGTAGCAATGTACCGCTCAGTTAGTCGTCGATCCTCCATTATCATGTCATGAATTCTGCCGGTGGTTTCATCGGTGGTTACCGTTCTTGGTCTTCCTGGACGGGGATCATCTTCCAGACTCTCCCTTCCATGTTTGAATTGAGCTGCCCATTTCTTCACTGTGCTGTAAGAAGGGGCACTCTCCCCTAAAGTCTCTACCATATCCTTATGGATCTCCTTCGATGATAAGCCCTTGATGCAGATGTAACGAATGACTGCTCGATGAGAAATTGTATCCATTTTCTCAATTTCTGCCACCCCTTACCACTTTCTTATCTTATATCCTTCCCGTGCCGTTAAACGTCACATAGGGCTCGCAAAGTAGTTCGCCAATTCTTCGGCGAGTCTTTCAACCTCATCAAAGGATTTTATGCCTGTTAATTTGGCCTCTCTTAATAATGTCCTCTTCAGAGTTTCACGCGGTGTGCCCCTTTTTCTTCGGCCTGTTGTGTTCCACTTGATAGCTTGTTTTGGGATTCTCTGATCATTTCTTACCACTTTAGTAGCCGTTAAATAAAATTGTTTGCAGTTAATTTCTTGACACTTGGTGTTTAATCTTACATTAACCTGATCTACAGATGCACCTAATATCAACTGTGTGTTTCAAGTATGTGTACCTTATGCCGAGAACTTATCAATCACCCTTCGTAACACCGTATCTGCATTATGTCTTAATGACATGGAAACAGGAATTTTACCTTTTATCTGTTTAATCCTTGCTCATAATTCTCTGATTGTTACATCTAGGCATTAGCATCACAGATCTATTTTTGGCATGTTTATGTCAGTTGTGCTATATGGGTCAGAAATATGGAGTACAACTAAAGATACAAATATCTGAGAATAGAAACCAGAGAAGTTATGGGCCGGTAAGCGACCCTATAACACAACAATGGAAGATAGGAAGTAACAAAGAAATCTACACGTTGTTTAACTCTGCTTATAACAGCCATTATTAAAATCAACAGACAGGTGGCTCGCCCATTCTGACAGAATGGAGGAGGATAGACAAACAAGCCCATACAGAAACGATGAAAGGGAAGGGGGACAGACCAAGAAGTAGACCTAGACAACAGTGGCGAGATAACTTAGAAGAAGATATACACGCTCATGGAATTAGCAACTGGGAGGAATATAACTTGAGGAAAATACTCGGTATAAAGTTTTCACAGCCTGTCTCATGGGTGATTAGAAAAAAGATGGGCATATATCGGTCACGTGATGAGAAGAAACAGAATCCCAGAACAAGCTATCAAGTGGAACAAAACAGGCCAAATAAAAATAGGCCGGTGACGTGAAAGTCTAAGGAGAAAATTGTTAAGAGAGGCCAATATTGTAGGCATAAAATCCCTTGATGAGGTTGAAAAATCTCGCCGAAAAAAGGACAACTTGGCAAACTATCATGCGAGCCCTATGACTTTTAACGTAATGGGAAGGAAGGATGTATGACGGTCATACCGAAAGTCGTGAGCAAATTTTTGTTAAAATCAGAATTTATAGATAGAGAAAATATAAATGTATAACCTTAATCTGCATCCTTTTCTTCACTTTTCAACATAATCTCCATTTCTCTGCACACATTTTTCCCATCGCTCTGCATGTTTGAAAATACCCTCCCGGTAGAATTTCGTTCCAGCTGACTGACGGCACAGACGCACTGCTTTCTGGAGTTCTCTCCTGTGGGACTCAGCAGGCACAAACTTTTCTATAGCCTACGGTTTCAATCATTTCCTGTACTGTTTAATGTCATATTCCAAGATTTACAAGATACTGTGACAAGTCTGTCTTCTTTAATGATGTCGTCAACCCTTTCATGTTGCGTTCAGTGGAGGCAGTTCGAGGGCGACAGCTGCGAATCATATCTTGGATGCTTGTGTTTCCAACTTTGAATTGTTTCACCCTAGTACTGCTAGCACCCACACACACATCTCAGTCAGGAAGTTGAAGTCTTTGGTGAATTTCAGCAGCGGTGATTTCCTCTTTAACGAGGAACTCATTAACAGCACGTTGACGAAACGAAATTTCAGCACTCGCCATTTTGTTTCTGCTCTGCGTGGTGACGTGACACATGATGGTGACGTCGTGTGACCTCTACATTAAGTGCAAAAGATGCAGTTTTAGGTGATACAGTTATATTTTCTCTATCTATAAATTCTGATATTAAAAATATTTTTGCTCACGACTTTCGGTATGACACTCGTAAGAATAGAGATGTGTCTTGTCTGCAGCAGTGAGCCTTTATGGCTCTGAAAGCTGCTGCATTCAGCAGCTAGTCAAAGAAGAAGAATATGCGTCAGTCTAAACTTGATATGTTCTTGGACAGGCCACATTCCGCTTTAGTACTGCCTACAGTGAGTCTTTGCATTCCTGTTTCAGTTATGGAAACTTTGATTCCATGTTTGACGAATTCCATGTCGTGGAAGCAGCAATGCTTGGCTTAGTGAAGACTTCAGCATTCTCATCACGCTGAGGTCAAGTCATAGGTAATCTTCTAGGGCAGAGATTCTTAAAACTTGGATATCCAAACCCCTTTGAGGTGTGGGAGCCAAATGTTCGGTGGAAAAGGGATTCCATCTCTGAACGAAGGATGTCGGCTGTTCTGTTCCTGACTATCTATATGCCAAGAGAAGGTGAGCCAGTGTCTTCTTCTGAAGTCGTTATTCTATCTTTCAGAACCGATGATGATATTGATAGTCCAGTGAAGAGGGTATAGAGATACTGGACAATCCACTGAGTGTCTGTGGTCGCAAAGAGATGACGATGATGATGACAAAACCATCATTTCCGGAATAGAATTTTGGAGGTTTTATAGATGTGCTTCTTTGGTGCCATTATAGACTATCATTTTTTGTGTCGGGTTCCATCCGGTTACTATAATCTTTATAATGTTATTTATCATAACTAATGGGCGTGAAAAAGCTGTCCGATATGCTAGCTGATATGCTAGCGTCAGGGTTAGAGGACCATAGTTGATATGCTAGCTGATATGCTAGCGTCAGGGTTAGAGGACCATAGTTGATATGCTAGCTGATATGCTAGCGTCAGGGTTAGAGGACCATAGTTGATATGCTATAGTCAGGGTTAGCGGACCATGGCTGATATACTAGCGTCAGGGTTAGCGAACCATAGCTGACCAAAACCCTGTCCAACCTCTCCATTGGTACCCCCAGTAACAGGCACAGCCTGGCTAACGGGGCAGGGATTGCCGAAGTCCCCATGGTAGTGGAGTCTGCTAAAGAAGCATTGCTCACCCCCTGGTTTTTAGCTGAACTCCGGGACTGAACAAAATAGCTGCCAAAACCACTCCCACTCCCATACGATGCTGAGCGTCAACACCTTCATAGCATCGGCAGCAAAGAACACCAGCTCGCCAGTAGTAAGAGACAAGACAAGCAATCCTGTTACACGATAGAGTACAGAGAAGAGTAATGGAGGATATGGCTACCGTGAAAAGAGAGAGCGGAGAAAAAGGAGGACGGAAAAGGAGGTATTTGAGTAGAGAGAAATGTGATGGAGGACATTCATTCATTCATTCATTCATTCATTCATTTGCATGTCCCTTGCGGAACTTTGCCTCCCAGACAGCACTCCTGTAGGCCTCTCGGTTGTGAGCAAGATGGCCTGCTGCTGATGCATCCATTTGCAGATCATCAACGATGTCTTGCAGCCATCTTCACCTTGGTCTTCCTCTCTTTCTTTTTCCCATTATGTACCCTTCCAAGACGGTCTTCTCTAGATTATCGTGACGTTTAATATGTCCAAAATATTTAAGTTTTCTCTCTTTAATCCTCTTTACTAGCCAGCCTTCTTCAATATTAAGCTCTTGTAGTATGGATATATTTGTTCTTTTTTTTGTGTCCACGATGGAGGATATGTTCCTGTGAAAAAGAGAGGTTTAGGGAAAGAAGAACGGGGAGAATACTTGCTACAGAGAACTGCAGCGGAGATGTATGTTCCTGCAAATCGAGAGAGATGAGGAAACAAAGAACAGTAACGAAGAATGTGTTTCTCAGAAAACGAGAAAAGATGAGGCGAAGGACCTAGAACATCACTGATACTGTAAACACCACCCTCTTGCAAGCAAGCATTCTGGCTCAATAAAAAAAAAAAACATCTTCAGATTAGCTACCGAAACTGCCACGTTCACGACGGACACGCGAATACTCCGATTTTCCGAGGGTACTTTCCAAAGATTCTTACATCAAAAATGCTTCAGTACATAAATTATATATAGATTATTCTAGCATGCTTTACTTTATAAAGATGCTGAACGGATTTCAATAATCCCACAGATTGCGAGCATCGATATCGCGGCGTCCTCAGCCTTTGAGCTTTACCTTATTTTGGTAGGGAATTTTGTCGGATAAAAAAGGGTTGCATAATAATAATAACAATAACAATAATAATAATGGCAAAAGTGAATTGAAGAATTTTTTTAAATGACTACATATGTTACGTTCTTCTTCTGTATCCACGAAACTACGAGCTGGTGTTCTTTGCAGCCGATGCGGTGAAGATGTTGAGACACAGCATGGTGTCGGATTGTGAGCTGTTTACGGCGGGTTTTTTTTGGGTGGGTGAGGGTGCAGTCCGTGAGTGGAGCTAAAAAGCAGGGAGTGTTGCAGTACTTCTTTAGCAGACTCCACCAACTTGGGGGAACCAAGGCGATCCCTGCCCCGTTAGCCAGGTTAGGTCTGTTACTGAAGGTACCAACGGAGAGGTAGGACAGGGTCTTGATCAGCTACGGTTCGCCAACCCTGACTCTAAAACGTCAGCTACGGTTTACCAACCCTGACACTATCATGTCAACTACGATTAGCCGACCCTGACACTATTATGTCAACTACTATTAGCCGACCCTGACACTATTATGTCAACTACTATTAGCCGACCCTTACACTATCATGTCAGCTACGATTAACCGACCCTTACACTATCATGTCAGCTACTATTAGCCGACCCTTACACTATTATGTCAACTACTATTAGCCGACCCTTACACTATCATGTCAGCTACTATTAGCCGACCCTTACACTATCATGTCAACTACTATTAGCCGACCCTTACACTATTATGTCAACTACTATTAGCCGACCCTTACACTATTATGTCAACTACTATTAGCCGACCCTTACACTATCATGTCAGCTACTATTAGCCGACCCTTACACTATTATGTCAACTACTATTAGCCGACCCTTACACTATCATGTCAACTACTATTAGCCGACCCTTACACTATTATGTCAACTACTATTAGCCGACCCTTACACTATCATGTCAACTACGATTAGCCGACCCTTACACTATCATGTCAACTACTATTAGCCGACCCTTACACTATCATGTCAACTACGATTAGCCGACCCTAGCGCTAAACACAAATATGTACAAACATAATGGAATGCCACTAGAAAGTGTAATGTAAGCAATGTAATATGGCATATTCCCAATGTTTTCGCTACAGATAAAGATGCATTCATTACACACTGTGTCATCTAGTGAACTAAATTTCATCATTATATTCAATTTATATGAAGTTCTGGTTTCCAGAAAATCAGATGTATTAGAATATTCTTGTGGTGTTCATGCTATCCTGGTTGTAAGGCGAGGCACACTAACAGAGCAAACATTGCACGCATTGTTGTCAGTGTGTTTAATGGAAAACAAGATTGTCAATTGAAATTTAATACCCATTTGTATGAGACTATGTTCAAGATTACAGAAAATAAATGAAAGAAGAAAGAATACAGACATTTAAAGAGTCTATATTGTTGGTTAAAAAGAAAAATAAAAGGTGAGTCAACACAATTTGTTACAACCCCCCCCCCCCCCCCCCATAAACTCGCTGTCGCCTCGGCCGGTGAGAAGAGATCAATGCAACGGACAAAAAAAAAATATGTGCTCGATATACGAACAGCTGTCACTCTGAATACAGCACGATTTGCTGACAGACGAGCCCAGATATGTCAATGTGTGCCAGCACTATAGACGGTGTGTTAAGAAACTGGATATATTGACAGTACAGGGGTCGGTGACTTTGGGTTTAACGCTCCATTCCGACATGGTGAGTAGATTTATCAGGTATATTAGTTTTTCCGCCATTTTTTTGTTGTTGTTGGTATCTTCCAACATTTGTCCGCGGGAAATTGGAATGGTTTATTATTACTGTGATGAGCAAGCTTATGATAAAATGGCCAAGCCAGTAGTTAACGTGACTATCTTTTCTAAGTTCATATATACGGGACGTTCAATCAGGCCGGAAGCGAGGGATCGTAAAATTTTAAATTTAAACCCAAGCCAGGTTTATAACTTTACTTATAAACGTGCAAATCAGGTCTGCTTGTACTTCTCTACAGTATGACTTGTTTTCAAAATAGCAACATTAGTCCAGGGATACTTTTTCAAAATAGCAACATTAGTCCAGGGATAATTTTTCAAAATAGCAACATTAGTCCAGGGATAATGTTTCAAAATAGCAACATTAGTCCAGGGATACTTTTTCAAAATAGCAACATTAGTCCAGGGATACTTTTTCAAAATAGCAACATTAGTCCAGGGATACTTTTTCAAAATAGCAACATTAGTCCAGGGATACTTTTTCAAAATAGCAACATTAGTCCAGGGATACTTTTTCAAAATAGCAACATTAGTCCAGGGACACTTTTTCAAAATAGCAACATTAGTCCAGGGATACTTTTTCAAAATAGCAACATTAGTCCAGGGACACTTTTTAAAATTCTGGGGATTTCCGAACATTCGGAGATCAAAGTTGAGATTATGGGACATCTGTTCTAAAATATGGAGCAACGAGGCGTCCCATCTGAAGTAATACGATTCCTGGGACAAGTCCTAAAATGTGGAATATATATATATATAAAGGGACGGTCGATAAATTTACATCCGTTTCAAGTCTTTTTTTTTTTTGGTCCAAGAGGCGATCTCTATAAACCGGCTGTTGTGGTGTCGTGACAGAACGACCAGCATTGTAGCGTTTTTCATGATGTTGGAAGTGTGCATATATTTAAAAACCTGACTCAGTGTGTGTATGTAGGGGGTGGGGGTGGGGGTGACAGAGTATTGATCCGGGCCCGGTTGGTAATAGCTGTGTTCGATCTTACCACGGAGACCTCGCCAGCAACTCACGCTTCTCTAGCACTCTTTTCTTTGTACTCATCGCTCGTTATATCCAGCCTTTCCTTTCATTATTTTACTTTCTAGTGTTTTTCTTACAGCTCCAGCCTTCTTGTATCTTCAGACGTAGATTTCTCCGCATTTTCATTGTCATGTGACCCTTTAATTTCCATCACGAAATCAACAACTCAGCGATGTGTCAACGCAGTCTACGCTAAACAAGGACACCCATCGTATCGCACATACTCAACACAGTCTGAAAAGATGTAACTCGTCAAAAATGACGATAGCTGAAATTTGAACTTGATGATTACCTAAAACTGTGCAAGTTTTAAAAAAAAGTAAAGATAGTCCCATAGCATTTCAAATGCCGTAGGGGGTGAAGCGTTAGGGGCCTCATTATGCTGGGTCATCAGCGTGTGGGGTAGGGTGACCAGTTCCTTTCCTCGCTGCCTTTACTTCCCAGATTTTCTCTGGTACCCATTTTACGAGGCTGTATTGGTCGGAAAAAAAAAAATCCCGCTCAGCTGGGGATTCGAACCCTCGACCATTTGGTTGCTAGACGAGTGCTCTAACCACTACGCTAGCCGGCCCCTGTGCAAGTTTTACTGAACTATAAATGTATTTTCCCACTGTATTTAAGAAAATAATATTTTTAAAAAAAAACTGCTTCAGACTTAACCTGCAACCTGTTGGTTGTTGTTCGCAAGCTTTACATTCCAGCCTTGGTTCCAAGTTCTGCGTAGGCCGTACAGCTACGAGTATGCAGACAAACATAGGACGTTAGCACTAAATATAAAATCTCTGCCGCTGTCGGTTTCACCTGTCGAAAGGTTCAAATTTGCCTTTATAATTAAATCTTATAGCAATGTCATTTTTAAAAAAAATGTAATGTTTCATCGGTGTAAACTTCATGCAGTTTAGATCTAATTTGGAGGGGGGATGTATTGCATATTTGGAGCAACCAGAACAACAATCAAAAAAAAAATTATCAGAGACATTGAACAATGTCAAAAAATAATGAAAGATATTAGCACGCAATCTGTGTATATGTCTCCAGAAGACTACAAGTGGCCGTTTTTATTTTTTGTAAAGAGTAGAGATATAGAATAGGTATAGAAAAAATATAGAATAGGTATATGGTTTAGTTTTACAATGGGATAGAAAGAGGAAGGAAGGAAGAAGAAGAAGAAAAACAGCAGTCGTAGGAGACAAGATAAGCACGTAGACGTGGGGGCGGGGGGGGGGAGCAGTTACGATCCAGTGTGTAAGCCTTTGTTGAAAGTAGCAGAAATGATAAAAACAACAGATAAATAGACACTGGAATTCCTAGTATGTAAGTCGGTTATATCAGGAAGTTTATGTATGTGGTGCAGGGGTGAAGACATGTTCGTTTTGGCAATCAGCGACCCGTAGCTGACATGTTGACGTCAGGGTTGGCGAACCACAGGTGACATGCTGGCTTCAGTGTTGGCGAACCGTAGCTGACCAAGACCCTTTCCCACCTTTTCGTTTGTACCCCCACTAAAAAGCCTAGCCTGGCTAACAGGGTAGGGATCGCCTTAGTCCCTATGATGGTGGAGTCTGCATAAGAAGTATTGAATACTTCCTGCTTGTTAGCTGCACGCAGGGACTGAAAAAAAAAACAACTGCCATAACACGTTCTTAAACAGACACGATGCTGTGCTACACATCGTCGCAGCATCGACTGCAAAGAATACCAGCTCGCAGTCCCAGAGAGATACAAAACAAGACAAGAAAATACACACATTCGTGGTTTTGTATTCGATCGTTACTGTTCGTTATTACTATTTCTACGTAATCGTCTTATTATCTAACAATGCAGTTTCTGCCCCCCCCCCTATCTTTCTGTCCTGGTGTAATACTAAGACCTACCAGTACTCCACTAGCACCAGTTTTACCGCTGTCTTCACAGCAAAGGCAAAACTACAACCTGTTAGCACCCAAACAAAAATGTAGGCAACACAGATAAGACAGGAAAACGACAGCAGACGCGGAAAACGTTGGCCACTGTTTGCTGGAATGTGTGTGTATGTGTTGTTACTAAATATAAATATTACCACGTGCCAGAAGTCAACAGATGTGAAATGACGCAGAGAAAACAGGTCGGACCTGGACCAAATTATCATATTTAAAATGTTGCGTGTGTCATGCGAGCCGGGGAATGCGGGGCCGGTGATCTGTTCGGGAAAGTGAAGGCTTACCTAATGGAGGCTCTCTCACAGTCGACAGAAATCCATTTAACATTTCCTTGTTATCGTTGTTGTTGCTGCTGCCGTTGTTGTTTCTGTTGCTTTTTGTCGATGTTCTATTATTGTTGTTGTTGCTGCTGCTATTGTTGTTTTTGTTGCTGCTGTTATTGTTGCTGTTATTCTTATTGTTGCTGTGATTGTTGGTGTTGTTTTTGTTGCTTTTGCTGCTATTGTTCCTTTTGTTCTTGCTGTTATTGTTGTTTTATGTTGTTCTGCTATTGTTTTTTGTTGTTCTGTTATTATTGTTTTTTTTGTTCTAATGTTGTTTTTGCTGTTATTGTTGTTGCCGCCGTTATTGTTATTGTTTTTATTGCTGTTATTGTTGTTGCTGTTATTGTTGTTGCTGTTATTGTTGTTATTGTTATTGCTGCTGTTATTGTTATTGCTGCTGTTGTTGTTGTTGCTGCCGTTATTGTTGTTACAGTTGTTATTTGCTGGTGTTGCTGTTATTGTTGTTATTGCTGTTATTGTTGTTGTTGCTGTTTTTACTATTGTTGTTGTTGTTGCTGTTATTGTTGTTGCTGTCGTTATTATTGTTATTGTTGTTATTGTTAGTGTTGCTGTTATTGTTGTTACTGCTGTTATTAGTGTTGTTGCTGCTGTTGCTGTTATTGCTGTTATTGTTGTTATTGCTGTTTTTGTTGTTATTGCTAGTGTTGCTGTTATTGTTGTTACTGCTGTTATTAGTATTGTTGCCGCTGTTGTTATTATTGTTGTTATTGCTGTTGTTACTGTTGTTGTTGCTGTTATTGGTGTTATTGCTGTTGCTGTATCTCCCTGAAGCCGCAAGCACGATGTTCTGTCCAGCCCATGCTGTGAAGATGTTGAAGCACTGAGTTGTCTCCTCTTGGTTATGGCGGCTATTTTTCAGTCACTAGGTGGCGTTTAAAAACAAGAAAGGGGGGAGGGAGAGTTTACAATGCTTCTTTAGCAGACTCCACCACCAAGGGGGGGGGGGGCACAGGGATTCCTCCCGGTTATGTAGGCTGGGCCTATTACTGATGATACCACAAAGGGAGAGGTGGGGCAGGGTGTCTTGGCCAGTTGTGGTACACCAACGCTGGCGCAGGCATGCTAGCTACCGGCGGCTGCTCAACACATCTAAAACCAGAGCCGTCTCCCTCCTTCTGTCTTTCTACATACAGTCATGTTTCTCTCTCTCTCTCTCTCTCTCTCTCTCTCTCTCCCCCCACCTCCCCCCACCCAATTCTTGTCTTTGTTTGCTAGTTTGCATACATGCACACACGCTACACACGCTATGGTATTGTAGAGCCGGTTAACTTGTTTTTACGATTACAGATTCATTTTGGATTGCCTTCTTTACCAGACTTTTTTGAAATCATTATCAGTCATCTCTTTGGTTTCCAGTACGACTTCAGAAGATGTCGATAGCTTAGTTTCACTTCACACACAGACAGCTAGAGACAGAACAGCTAGAGACACTATGGCTAGAGACAGAACAGCTGGAAGAAACGTCTAATCTAACAATAACTTAAAAATAAAATGTTCCAGAGATCGAGTCCCATATTCTCATTATTTAGTTCTCTTACCCCATTATTTGGTTCTCATGCCCGCATTATCTGGTTTTCATACTCTCATCATTAGGTTCTCATACTCCCATTTATTTGGTTCTCATACCCCCATTTATTTGGTTCTCATACCCTCATCATTTGGTTCTCATACACTCATCATTTAGTTCTCGTAGCCTATCATTTGGCTCTCATAGCCTATCATTTAATTCCCATACACCCATCATTTAGTTCTCATAGCCTATCATTTGGTTCTCATAGCCTATCATTTGGTTCTCATACACTCATCATTTAGTTCTCATAGCCTATCATTTGGTTCTCATAGCCTATCATTTGCTTCTCATAGCCTATCATTTGCTTCTCATAGCCTATCATTTGGTTCTCATATATCCATTATTTGGTTCTCATATATCCATTATTTGGTTCTCATAGCCCATCATTTGGTTCTCATATATCCATTATTTGGTTGTCATATCCAGGAAAGTCGTGGATAGCCCAGTTAGGACCATCTGACACAGATTGGTTAATTTATGGAGTCTAGTCTTGCCTTGTCTTAACTCCCTGTAACTGCGAGCTGGTGTTCTTTGCAGACGATGCTATGAAGATGTGGAGGCACAACATCGTATCGGCGTGGGAGCGGGTTATGGCAGCTACTTTTTCAGTCTCAGAGTACAGCTAAAAAGCAGGGGGTGTGCAATGCTTCTTTAGCAGACTCCACCACCATGGGGACTATGGCGATCCCTACCCCGTTAGCCAGGCTAGGCCTGTTACTGGGGGTACCAACGGAGAGCTGGGACAGGGTCTTGGTCAGCTATGGTTAGCTAACCCTGACGCTAGCATATCAGCTAAGGGTCGCTGATTGCCTAATTGGACAGCGTCTTCACCTCCTTCTGAAACGAAACAAGAGAAAACTAATAAACAAAATCAGAAAGCAACTTCAGAGCAGAAAACAAACGAACAAACAAACAAACAAACGTTATCAAGGCTAGCGAGAAAACATTGCTAAAAAGTATGAGATTGAACAGCGGTATAAAAACTAGGAAGTAAAATGACTATGAAACGAGATGAACGAAACGACCTGATATAAGGAGCGACAAGAGCGATGATAATAGTGTTAGAGAAACGACAATCATATAATGCCTGTGATCCTAAGATCTGGTCTTCCTCGTGGTCTCATTTTTTCCCAGAAATTGGACACAACAAATACTAGCTAAGAGATACAGCCTTTCTACACGCCGTAACCGTTTTAGTCTTCTATATGTTGTTATCATAAACAGACGCTTAGATACTACTTCAGGATAACGCTACCCTGTTACGTATTGCCTGCGATATCGAAACTGAGTGGGCGAACCTTTTGCTTAGGCCCCGCCCGACACCGTAGGTATAAACTAGAAAAAAAAGTAGGAACGGCGGCTTTATAACTTAACGAGTACACATTTGTGACGTTTCGGTGTGAGCCTTAATCATACACAAACAAACAGGACGAAGAAATATAGAAAGAAGATAAAAGGTAAATTCACATGAATGCTATGTAAAAAACAGGAATGGAAAGGATTAGAATAAAATAAAATGAAGACAGCCGTGACTTGTAAGAAACTGTGGCTTGTAAGAGGCTGTGTTCAGAAGTGCGCATGGTGGAGCGTAGAGAATGTTTAAAAGTAGACTTGTGATATGTGATAGGTGGGTCGTAAAATAAGGAGTGGGGAGGTTGGAGGGAACTGTGGAAAATGGAGAGAGTGATACAATGGTAATCTAGCTGGGAGAGGGTGGAATAGGTGACTGTGTGTAGTTGGGGTAGAGGGATTGTAGTCTGATGCTGTGAGGAGGTTCTGAACTATGTGTTACAAGTGAGAAAGGAGGGGAACTTAGTGCAGAGGGATTATGATTGTGGAAGAGGGGAAGGTTAAGTGTAGCTGAATAGCGAGTTCAAACCATGTGGTTCCAGCGTCCCATATTCCTGAATGTAGCTGTTCTGAAGCGCTAGGCGGCTTCTGTCGTCAGCGTGACATTGTTTGATGGATGTTACCAGAAAATAAGATTTGCCTCTGTGGTTGGGTGCATATAGAAGAACCACAACAGTCCAATTCTAGTCCTGCTTGATGCCTTTGTTTTCAAGATCTTCTCAGCATCTGCTGTAGAGGACTCATGTTAGTATCCGCAGTGACAGAGACATTAACAATGGCTTGTCTTATTGTTGCTAACAATGGAAGCAAATGCTAGACGAGTACACAGTAACCAGGCAGTCAAAGACGGGACAAGTAGGCAGTAGACATTCAAAGACGGGACAAGTAGGCAGTAGACATTTAAAGAGGGGACACTCAGAGAGTAGAAGAAGTAGGCAGTAGACTGACTGTCAGAGGCGTGACACGTAGACAGTAGACATTTCAAGGCACAACAATAGACCCTAGACAGTCACGTTTGGAACACGCAGACAGTATGTAGGCAGTTAGAGACAGCATTTTGGCAGCAGGAGAGAGCCAAATGAAGAAAAAGTAGACAGTTAAAAAGTGGAAGAAATAGACAGTAGACAGACAGTCAAAGTAAGAACAAACAGACAGTAGACAGACAGTCAAAGTTAGAACAAACAGACAGCAGACAGTCAAAGTAAGAACAAACAGACAGTAGACATACAGTCAAAGTAATAACAAACAGACAGAGACAGACAGTCAAAGTAATAACAAACAGACAGCAGACAGACATTCAAAGTAATAACAGACAGACAGCAGATGCGCAGTCTAAAACTGAAGATACAAACAGTAGACAGTCACAAGCGGAACAAGTTGACAATGAGTAGGAAAATAAGTAGGCAACAAACAAACACTCAAAAATAGAAAAAAGTAGACAATAGATAAACAGCCAAAGACGTATCAAGTAGACAGTGAGCAGACAGTTAAAGACAGAATAAGCAGGCAGTAGGCAGAGAGTTAGGGGACAAAACTCGTAGGCAGTAGATATGCAATCATATGGAAAATGTAGACAATAGACAGAAAGATGGAACAAGTATACAACAGACTGTAAAAGATGATAAAAGTACGCAGTAGATACTCGGTAAAATAAAAGTAGATAATAGACAGACAGTCAAAGGCGAAGCACATAGACAGATAGTCAAAGGCGGAACAAATGGAGAGACAGTGAAAGACGGAACAAACAGACAGACAGTCAAAGACGAAACAAATAGAGAGACAGTCAAAGACGAAACAAATAAGCAGATATTCAAAGACGGAACAAATAGACAGAAAGTCAAAGACGGAACAAATAGACAGACAATCAAAAACGGAACAAATAGACAGACAATCAAAGACGAAACAAATAGACATACAATCAAAGACGGAACAAATAGACAGACAGTCAAAGACGGAACAAATAGACAGACAATCAAAGACGGAACAAATAGACAGACAGTCAAAGGCAGAACAAATAGACAGACAATCAAAGACGGAACAAATAGACAAACATTCAGAAAAGAAACAGATGGACAGACAGTGAAAGTCGGAACAAATAGACAGACAATCAAACACGGAACAAATAGACATACAGTCAAAGACAGAACAAATAAACAGACAGTCAAAGACGAAACAAATAAGCAGATATTCAAAGACGGAACAAATAGACAAACAGTCAGAAAATAAACAGATAGACAGACAGTGAAAGTCCGAACAAATAGACAGACAATCAAAGTCGGAACAAATAGACAGACAATAAAAGACGGAACAAATAGACAGACAATCAAAGACGGAACAAATAGACAAACCGTCAAAGACGGAACAAATAGACAAACAGTCAGAAAAGAAACAGATGGACAGGCAATGAAAGTCGGAACAAATAGACAGACAATCAAAGACGGAACAAATAGACAAACAGTCAAAGACAGAACAAATAGACAGACAATCAAAGACGGAACAAATAGACAGACAGTCAAAGACGAAACAAATAAGCAGATATTCACAAGACGGAACAAATAGACGGACAATCAAAGACGGAACAAATAGACAAACAATCAAAGACGAAACATATAAGCAGATATTCAAAGACGGAACAAATAGACAGACAATCAAAGACGGAACAAACAGACAGACAGTCGAAGACGAAAGATCCAAACATTCAACGTCTCACAGAAACGCCGACAGAAACCGAAATAAAGTTCGCCGAGTGCAGATAGGAAAGTAAAGCTATTTTAGAAGCACTCAAGTTACACTGGCGTATTTCGCTATTTGAGCTGTATAAATAATATCGCCAAGTTGATCTGCGCCTAGTTTATCATGCGCAGGTCTCGTTTTGCTAGCCAAGGTACAGCAACCGCTGATGACGTCTGCGCTGTGAGGCAACCTGGCACAACAACCTGCGAAACGCCTACAGGGTTCGCTGAATCGTTTCTTCTTCTTCGTCTATCCCCCCCCCCCCACCCCCTCCCCTTTTCCCACTCGTGATCATCAATTAGGAATTCCTGTTCTAGTGCAGATTGTTCCAAGTCATTCTGCATTCTGGAGTACTCAGTCTGGGCCACTTTGCTTCCCAGTAATATCGGTTTTTGATGCTGTGTTTCGAAAAAAAAAATGTTATAATATTTTTTCAACAAAACACTTTCGGATGGAAATATATTTATCTCTGATTATACAGAACTCAAGAATATAATCAGGTTATAGAATTTTGTGGAGGTTTTAATCATTAATCATTAAGAAAAAACACAGGATTGTGCGTTTTCTGTTTTGGGATGATCTAAAAAACGAGTACACATTTCGGATAAAGGATCTTCACAAGATTTGATGCTATAGTCTCATTTCTTGTGCTTTTCGATGGCGCTTCGCATTTAGAAATTTTGCTGTGTAGAACTAGGAACAAGAATTTCGATTTCTTTGGAGAATAAAGAATTTCGATTTCTTTTGAGAATCAACTCATTAGTCGAAATCAACGGAAATATAAACTTACATTAAAAAACATTGACAAATTTCGCTATTCAAATACGGCATACCACTGGCATCAACCGATAAATCGATTTTTCAACGATCGAATTTCTGCGTGCGGCCAGTTTTTCGATCTTATGAATGGAGTTGGCGCACAGCGGATGAAAGATCGTATACATTTCCTTCAGTTTTCCGGAATCGACTGGAAAAAACTTTTAAAGGAAATTTTCGTCAATAAATAGAAAACTAATCAACGAAATTTTCGATAATCGCAGAAAATAAATTTCGACCTTTATAGTTTTCGTGTAAATATTGACAGAGGACGGGGTTTTATCTTTCGGCGGTCGTCTTGTCAATAAAGAGACGGTCTAATATGGATATATCCGTGGATGACATAAAGAGATGGTCTAATATGGATATGTCCGTGGATGACAAGGTAACTATAGTAGTTTGTTTGTCGATGGTATCGTGTCGTTCGCTGTAATTTATTTCGTTGATTTTACCTTTTTTTCTAGAAGATCTTTGTTTTAATGATGTGTTTACTGAAAAAAGTAGCCGCCTTAGTCCTTTATCAGTTCGATATGATGCAGTGCTTCAACATCCTCACCGCATAGGCTGCAAAGAACACTGGCTCGCAATTCAAGGAAGAAGAAGAAGAATGCAGGAAACTCTCCAGAGCAAAGAGAGAGGAAAAAAACACAACTCCTTCAGATTATCAGAGGAGTTGTCGTAACGGAATTGAACCCACGATCTTCCATTTGGCACTGCACTTGGAAGTGCATTTTAGCCATTCTGCCAAGGTGGGCCTGTGTTAGATGTGAGAAATGAAACTATTTAAGTTCTGTGTCAATAGTCTGTTCTTGTCCATGTTCTGTGTCAGTAGTCTGTTCTTGTCCATGTTCTGTGTCAATAGTCTGTTCTTGTCCATGTTCTGTGCCAGTAGTCTGTTATGTTCTGTGTCAATATTCTGTTCTTGTCCATGTTCTGTGCCAGTAGTCTGTTATGTTCTGTGTCAGTATTCTGTTCTTGTCCATGTTCTGTGCTAGTAGTCTGTTCTTGTTCATGTTCTGTATCGTTAGTCTGTTCTTGTCCACGTTCTGTGTTGGTAGTCTGTTCTTGTTCATGTTCTGTATCGGTAGTATTTTCTTGCCCATGTTCTGTGTTGGTAGTCTGTTCTTGTTCATGTTCTGTATCGGTAGTCTGTTCTTGTCCACGTTCTGTGTTGGTAGTCTGTTCTTGTTCATGTTCTGTATCGGTAGTATGTTCTTGCCCATGTTCTGTGTTGGTAGTGTCTGTTCATGTTCTCTAGCGGTAGTATGTTCGCCATGTTCTGTATCGGTAGTATGTTCTTGCCCATGTTCTGTGTTGGTAGTCTGTTCTTGCCCATGTTCTGTGTTGGTAGTCTGTTCTTGCCCATGTTCTGTGTTGGTAGTCTGTTCTTGTTCATGTTCTGTATCGGTAGTATGTTCTTGTTCATGTTCTGTGTTGGTAGTCTGTTCTTGCCCATGTTCTGTGTTGGTAGTCTGTTCTTGTCCATGTTCTGTGTTGGTAGTATGTTCTTGCCCATGTTCTGTGTTGGTAGTATGTTCTTGTCCATTCTGTGTGGTAGTATGTTCTTGCATGTTCTGTTGGTAGTATGTTCTTGTCCATGTTCTGTGTTGGTAGTATGTTCTTGTCCATGTTCTGTGTTGGTAGTATGTTCTTGCCCACGTTCTGTGTTGGTAGTATGTTCTTGCCCATGTTCTGTGTTGGTAGTATGTTCTTGCCCACGTTCTGTGTTGGTAGTATGTTCTTGCCCATGTTCTGTGTTGGTAGTCTGTTCTTGTTCATGTTCTGTATCGGTAGTATGTTCTTGCCCATGTTCTGTGTTGGTAGTCTGTTCTTGCCCATGTTCTGTGTTGGTAGTATGTTCTTGCCCACGTTCTGTGTTGGTAGTATGTTCTTGCCCATGTTCTGTCTCCTTGGAGCTGCGTGGAGGATGCACTTTGCGGCCTGTGTGGCGAAGATGCTGAAGCACAAACATAGTGTCGGATAGAGAGTTGGTTAACACGGTGTGCAGGCCCCTGGAGTTGGTGGGGGCGGGGGGGGGACAGAATGTCAGAGATGCAGTACTCATAGTGAAGAAGAAGAAGAAGAGAGAATGTCAGAGATGCAGTACTCATAGTGAAGAAGAAGGAGAAGAAGAAGAAGAGAGAATGTCAGAGATGCAGTACTCATAGTGAAGAAGAAGAAGAAGAAGACGAAGAAGAAGAAGAAGAAGAGAGAATGTCAAAGATGCAGTACTCATGGTGAAGAAGAAGAAGAAGAAGAAGCAGAAGAAGAGAGAATGTCAAAGATGCAGTACTCATAGTGAAAAAGAAGAAGAAGAAGAAGAAGAAGAAGCAGAAGAAGAGAGAATGTCAAAGATGCAGTACTCATAGTGAAAAAGGAGAAGAAGAAGAAGAAGAAAAAGAAGAAGAAGAAATCTGATTTAAAATAAAACAAGCACTAGCCTATACTGAGATTATCTCAGTCGAAGGGCGACGCGCCCTAAAAGTGCACCTTCCAGCAAAGAGCCGGATAAACCAGCCCGGGCTGGTACAGGTGTACGGAGATGTACGGAAACTCGCAACAACAAAAAAAACATGGGCAGAACCGGTTCTCCCGAGCGTGTTTGGTATGATGATTTCAGACGGGCAGGTATTTCAGGATAAGTAGCGAAATAAGATTAAAACAGGCGTCCCTCACACATAGTAAAATCCCCAGAGTACTGCCTGGTGAAGTGTTTAAACACAGAAAGCTTTGGTTAATTCTGTTTTGGTCGTTCCGGACCAGAAAAAACAGTTACAGAATTTTTTTTTGTGCTTCTTGATTTCGCTGTTGCTTCGGCACAGTTGTTCTTACAGGAAGAAAGTTAGAAAGTGGCGGTTTTTCCTGATGTCGTTGTTGTATCTTTCGAGCATCATCATCATCATCATAATCATCATCATCATCATCATTCCCACCACAACCACCACCATCACCATATTATGAAGATAATACCCAACTTCAATGAAAGGTGAGGAAATGACACTAGAAATAAAGAAAGAAAGAAAATTGTCAACATTGTTCAGGACGTACCCTTTAACCAAGTCCACTTAAACTTCTTATCAAGTGTCTCATTGTCCTTTAGGTCAGGAGACCACATCTTTCTTTCTTTCTTTCTTTCTTCCCACGTCGAGACACTTTACTTATTTTCTTCTTATACAAGTCGAGACTATTTCTTTCTCTCTTTCCTTCTGTCTTTCTTTTTTTCCTTCTTTTTTCTCTTTATTCTTCTTTCTTCGTTTTCTCTTTCTTTCTTTCTTTCTTTTTTTCTTTATTTCTCTTTCTTTCTTCTTTCTTTCTTTCTCTTTCTTTCTTTTTTCTTACTTTCTTTTTTTCTTTCCTCTTTCTTTCTTTTTCTTTCTTTCTCTTTCCTTTTCCTTCTTTCTTTCTTTCTTTCTTTCTCTTTCTTTCTTTCTTCTTTCTTTATTTTTCTTCATGCCCATGTCCAGACACTTGATTTATTTTCTTCTCGAAGAAGTCGATACTATTTTTATCTTTCTTTCTTTTTTTCTTTCTTTCTTTCTTTCTTTCTTTCTTCTTTCTTTCGCGAAGCTAGCACTTCAGTATACGTTCTTTCTTAATTTAAGACCAATTTCGGGTCTACTATGATACAATATTAACAACCTTCGGCATGCTGACGACACAGTACTGATAGCTGAGAACCAACAAGAGCTGCAAAATCTCTTGGATAAAGTGGCCAAAAAAAGTGAACAGAAAGGCCTTACTTTGAACATCAAAAAGACAGAGACTATGGTTATATCTAAGAAACAGAATCCACCAGCATGCAGTATACAATTAAACGGAACCATTCTAAAGCAGGTGCAGAAACTCAAATACCTTGGAGCAGTAATAACTTCAGATGGGAAATGCAGAGCAGAAATTAGGAACAGAATAGGCCAAGCAAAGACTGCATTTCAGAGAATGAGAAACATATTATGCACCACATCCTTATCAATGAATGTTAGAAAACGAGTCCTAAAATGCTATATTGAACCTATCTTGTTATATGGAAGTGAATCATGGACAATAGGCAAGTCTGCACAAAAATCATTGGAAGCAGCAGAAATGTGGTTTATTAGAAGAATGTTGCGAATCCCCTGGACAGCAAAAATAACTAATGAAGAATGTAGGAGAAGAGCTGGAGAGACAAAAAAAAAAAAACCTTATCAAAAAATAAGAGAGAGACAATGTACTTTCATAAGACATGCAATGAGAAGAGGGGGCATTGAAAATCTTATAACAACAGGAAGAATAGAAGGAAAAAATTAAGAGGAAGACCAAGAGAAATGATACTGGACAGTCTGACGGGATAGTGTGAGAGGAGATCACCAACTGAGCTGATGGCCTGCATGAAGGATCGTGTACTCTCATTCATTCATTCATTCTTGCGGAACTTTGCCTCCCAAACAGCACTCCTGTAGGCCTCTTGGTTGTGAGCAAGATGGCCTGTTGCTGATGCATCCATTTGCAGATCCTCAACGATGTTTTGCAGCCATCTTCGCCTTGGTCTTCCTCTCTTTCTTTTTCCCATTATGTACCCCTCCAAGACGGTCTTCTCTAGACTATCGTGACGTGTACTCTGGAGAAGCATAATAGCCAACGCCAGTCCGCACGGCACCTGATGATGATGATGATGAGACAAGTGCTGATAGAACATTCCATATATGAAGGCAGACAGGATGTCCGATTCATGACAAACAATGTGTGACACATAACCTGTGCACTTTAAAATACATCGTCTCACATGTCATCATTTAACTGCGTTTGTGGTTTCTGGTTCATGATTTCTTTCATAAAGTTGGTAAAACTGCCAGCATCAACTCCTGGTTGTTGTAGAATCTCGCCCAGAACTTTGAAATCAAGTTCTTGGCAGCCATCTTTGAGAAGAACTTAAAAAAATAAAAAAAGGTTCCTGTTGGATTAGGAGTGACGTATTGTGGTATGCGCGAAATCTTGGATACAGTTTCTGATTTTGTTGTAAACAACCGGAGTTGTGTGCAGAAAAGTGTTTGAGCAACATAGGTTAAGTCTGGTGTGCCAGACGTGCGTGAGATGAGGGAAAACTTCAGGAGTATGGCTGTAAATCGAACCCGGGACTCTGGTAGAAAGTGCAGGCGCCCAGCCACAAGATTAACAACGATTATTTTGTACTATCTTTATTATATTTCCTAGCAACAGGGAAGATAGAAGAAGGTAGAAGAGACAGAGGCAGACAGAGAGAGAAGATAATTCGATGGTTTGGCATCCTGGCACGGGAAATTCTCAGTCACAAGCCCGTTGAGATGTACAGGGGATCGAGGGTTATGGAAGGACATGATATCCTACCCTTGTTCTCAGGGAGAGAGTGTGTGTGTGTGAGAATGTGTGTGTGTGAGAGAGAGAGTGTGTGTGTGAGAGAGAGTGTGTGTGTGAGAGAGAGTGCGTGTGTGTGAGAGAGAATGCGTGTGTGAGAGAGAGAGTGCGTGTGAGAGAGAGTGTGAGAGGGAGAGAGTGTGTGTGAGAGAGAGTGTGAGAGAGTGTGTGTGTGTGAGAGAGAGTGTGTGTGTGAGAAAGAGTGCGTGTGTGTGAGAGAGAATGTGTGTGTGAGAGAGAGTGTGAGAGAGAGTGCGAGAGAGAGTGTGAGAGAGAGTGTGTGTGTGAGAGAGAGTGCGTGTGTGTGAGAGAGAATGTGTGTGTGAGAGAGAGTGTGAGAGAGAGTGTGAGAGAGAGTGTGTGTGAGAGAGAGTGTGTGTGTGAGAGAGAGTGCGTGTGTGTGAGAGAGAATGCGTGTGTGAGAGAGAGAGTGCGTGTGAGAGAGAGTGTGAGAGGGAGAGAGTGTGTGTGAGAGAGAGTGTGAGAGAGAGTGTGTGTGTGAGAGAGAGTGTGTGTGTGAGAGAGAGTGTGAGAGAGAGTGTGCATGTGTGTGAGAGAGAGTGCGTGTGAGAGAGAGAGTGTGCGTGTGTGAGAAAAAGTGTGTGTGAGAGAGAGAGAATGTGTGTGTATGTGAGAGATGGAGAGTGTGTGTGTGTGTGTTTGAGAGAGAGAGAGAGAGAGCTTTATTTCCTTAACGGAAGTTTAGTAATATTGATCTCGTGCAGGCGTTTATTAATAACTATGGGTAGATTTATAGTAATAATCTCGTGTAGGCTTTAATTAATACCTAATTGTAGATTTATAGTAATAATCTCGTGTAGGCTTTAATTAATACCTAATTGTAGATTTATAGTAATATTCTCGTGTAGGCTTTAATTAATACCTAATTGTAGATTTATAGTAATATTCTCGTGTAGGCTTTAATTAATACCTAATTGTAGATTTATAGTAATAATCTCGTGTAGGCTTTAATTAATACCTAATTGTAGATTTATAGTAATATTCTCGTGTAGGCTTTAATTAATACCTAATTGTAGATTTATAGTAATATTCTCGTGTAGGCTTTAATTAATACCTAATTGTAGATTTATAGTAATATTCTCGTGTAGGCTTTAATTAATACCTAAGTGTAGATTTATAGTAATAATCTCGTGTAGGCTTTAATTAATACCTAATTGTAGATTTATAGTAATATTCTCGTGTAGGATTTAATTAATACCTAATTGTAGATTTATAGTAATATTCTCGTGTAGGATTTAATTAACAACTACATGTAAATTTAGAGCAATAAGTGCTTGTAAGCACTGACTAAGAGCTAGCAATAATCCTCCATCTTTTCCTCGACTTTCTTCCTGGTTTTCAAATTTTGAGAAATCTCTGGCTTAAGTTCTTTGTGAAGTACAAAATTAGGGATAATTTTAAAGACACCCACTTGACCCTTCGCTAAAGTGACAAACCGTCCCGTATCATACGGGACAATTCCCTGTTTTAAGGATGTGCCCCTGGAATCTTATTATTTCGGTTGGGACACCTAAATGTCCCTTATTTTAAAAGTAATGTCCCATATTGTCTCGTACTGTCATATTTGATCACTACATGTTTGGAAATACCTATATTTTTAAAAATCTTAGTGGAAATATTATTTAGAGACAAAAAGGTCACTTTTTAGAGAAGTTACACGTACAAAGTCCGACAATTAAGTAATGAGACTGAGTTTATTATGGCTAAGACAAAAATGCCATCTATGAAGCAAGGCATGGAATCCAAAGACGCAATCTTCATCTATGATCTGCCAACTTTTAATCGCCGCTAGATAAGCAGACGACAAACAGGACACCATTTTGTTGACCTAGTCAGAGGTGCACTGTCACGTAATCAGCATGGAGCAAAAAGCTAACATTAAATTATGTTTAAAACTGGGTAAAAGTGCCATTGAGACAGTTGAATTGATGTGACAAGTTTATGGGGATAATTGTTTATCTCATGCATAGATATTCAGGTGGTATTCACGGTTCAAAAGTGGTGTGGAAAAGATTACAAATGCAACTAGACATGGACGCCCAATTTCTGTTCGTAATGAGGAACTCATTGCAAAAGTCAGAGAACGTATACAAGAAGATCGTTGTTTGACTGTGAGAATGATGGAAAATGAATTTAGTATTAATCGAGGGACTATTCATAAACTTTCAGTGGACGATTTGGGCAAGAAAAAAGTTGCTTGCCGGTTTGTATGAGGTGAAGTCACTAAGTAACTAGCAAATTGAAATATTTTATCAGTGGCAGTTATCAGGTAGTTTTTAAATATATCCTTAGATAGTACCATCATCAAACTTTATAATAGTTGTATGTAGGGGGTGCTGGGAGTTACGTGCACATGCGCAAAGCAATAACAAAATGATTACCCAACTGTTAGTATGTACCAAAGAAGAACAGGGAAATGTAGTGCGATTTTTGTGGGCTAAAGGACATTCAGTTGAGGACATTCATAAGGAAATGATTACAGTTTATGCTGAAAAGTGTTTATCATATAAAGCGGTCTATAACTGGGTAAAAGAATTTTCTCAGAGATGCACCGAAATTGTTGACAAAGTCCGACTTGACCGTCCTGTTCAGATTGCAACAGAAGCGACTGTGCAACATATGAATGAGATTATCAGAGCTGATAGACAAGTAACGATAGACAGTGTAGCAAGTGCAATCGGATGTTCACATGGCTTAGCCTACAGAATAATGCATGAGCAATTGAATTTTCGGAAAGTTTGCTCACGTTGAAAACGTCCTGGTCTGCTGACTAGAGGTGTGCTTCTCCTTCATGACAATGCCAGACCACATACGGCTTGGTTAACCCAAGAGAAAATTAGCCAGTTGGGTTGGGAAGTTCTTGAACATCCACCCTATAGTCCTGACTTAGCTCCAAGTGATTTTCACCTGTTTGGTCCATTGAAAAACCACCTTGGCGAGAGAAGATTCTCGAGTGACGAAGAGGTGGAAACAGAAGTAAAAAAATGGTTCAGAAATCGGACTCTCGATTTTTACGCCATGGGTATTGCATCACTGATTACACGATGGGACAAATGTATCAATGTTGGTGGCAATTACGTTGAGAAACAGGGGAATAATGTAGATTAAAAAATTTAAAGTTTTCAAATTACTGTCGCATTTAGTTTTTTTTTGTTTTTGTAACAGGCATTTGTGAGTTACTTAGTGACTTCTCCTCTTATCGTATTCGTTTTCTGATGACCAATAACATCAGCGTCTTGAGCACGCAAAAGACATCATCAAAACGTGTCACAGAAATAAAAATTTCTTAAATTTGATTATTGCAGAGGATTAAACATGGATTTTTCCGCTGTGATGCCACAGCTAAACGCCTAAGTACTCAGTAGAAGTCATCATTATCACCAAAAGGCAACAAAATTCGTCTTCAAAAGTCAAAAGTGAAAAAAATGTTGGTGTGATTCTATGACAGCAAAGGAGTTATTCGCAAGGAATTTATTCCAGAGGGACAGACTGTCACTGTCAAAGTTTATTTAAGTATTTTGAAACGCCTATTGGAAATGATTCTCCGGGTCCGAGCCGAGTATTCAACACCTGCCAGTTTTTTCCTTCTTCATGATAATGCACAGGCTCACCGGGCAGCAGCTGTACAGGAATTTTTGGCCAGAAAACAAGTGTGTGTTCTCAACCATCCACCCTACTCCCCAGATTTGCCTCCCTGCGATTGAAAAGATGGTTCTTTGACGATACTGATGACATCCAAAGGACCGTAACAGAAGAACTGCAGAGATCGTTCCAGTATTTGTTCGATCGTGTCACTCGCTGTATCAGTGCACAAGGGGCTTACTTTGAATAAAATACAGGTTATATCTTTCAAATGTTGCTTATTTTATTTTTTATGTAATTAGTCTCATTACTTATTTGTCGGACCTTGTAGATCCGAATGACATATTTGTAAGTAAAGTTATAAACCTGGGCACATGTGTAAGTAAAGTTATAACCTGGACATATATGTAAGTAAAGTTGTTAACCTGGACATATGTGTAAGTAAAGTTATAAACCAGGACACATTTGTAAGTAAAGTTATAAACCAGGACACATTTGTAAGTAAAGTTATAAACCAGGACACATTTGTAAGTAAATTTATAAACCTGGACACATTTGTAAGTAAATTTATAAACCTGGACACATTTGTAAATTAAATTATAAACCTGAACACATTTGTAAGTAAATTTATAATTAGTTGATAGATGATCCTCATTGCACGTCGGACGACTGGTCTGTAAGCGCTCCGATCCCATTTTCAATATTTCCACCAGTGTTTGGTGGATGACGATACCAGTTTAATAAAATGTATAAGCCTGGTCTCATTCATTCATTTGCATGTCCCTTGCGGAACTTTGTCTCCTAAACAGCACTCCTGTAGGCCTCTCGGTTGTGAGCAAGATGGCCTGCTGCTGATGCTGCGTCCATTTGCAGATCGTCAACGATTTCTTGCAGCCATCTTCGTTTTGGTCTTCCTCTTTTTCTTTTTCCCTTTATGTATCCTTCCAATATGGTCTTCTCTAAATTATCATGACGTTTAATGTGTCCAAAATATTTAAGTTTTCTCTCTTTAATCCTCTTTACTAGCCAGCCTTCTTCTTGTAGTATAGATATATTTGTTCTTTTTTGTGTCCACGATATTTGGAGAACTCTTTTGTAGCATTTATATTCAAAGGCATTTATGTGTTTCTCAGCTGTTTTGTTAAGTGTCCACGTCTCACAGGCATATGTTGCGATAGGAAAGATGCATGCCCTTAAAAATCTAATTTTTGTAGTTCTGTCTGCTCCTCTCCACAGATTCTTTATTTGTTTTAATTTCTGAAGAGCAATAGATGTCCTCCTTTTAATTTCCCTCATTGTATCTCCATTATTATTTAGCAGTGATCCAAAATATTCAAAACTCTTAACTTCCAATTTGTCCTCATTGATACATATATCAACTACCTTGTTTGTTTTGTCAGTTGTCATCAATTTAGTTTTCTTTGCATTAAGATAGAGATTCTGCTCTTCGCTGTTCTTACGGACTGACATAATTAGTTTTTCCATTCCTTTTTGTGTTGTGGATAGTAACACTGTGTCATCAGCATATCTAATCTCTGGTATTTCATAACCTCCAATTGTTATGGCATCGTAATATTCTTTGTCTACATCTTCTCTAACATTCCTCATTATATTTTCAGTATACAAGTTAAATAAGTAAGGTGACAATATGCACCCCTGACGGACCCCTTGTTTTATGTCAAACCAAGTTGTTGTTTCACCATTTATTCTTACTGCTGCTTGCTGGTCTAGATACAGCAGTGATGTTAATTGTATCAAATGTGTTGGAAATCCCATTTTTCCATTATTTCCCAAAGTTTCTGGTGTTGTACACAATCAAATGCCTTTAAGTGAAGCCTGGTCTACTGATTATAATTTTGGGTCAGAAATTAAATATAATGGAGCTACTCCTTCCAAACTGAACTTAAAAAAAAACAACGACAAAAGAACGCTTTTGCCAGCACAAACATGAGGTCTTGTACCAACTCTGCAGAAAGTAGCAAGTGGTTATTTTCCGGCTCCACGCAAGTCACAACAGACTGAGGAGATACCACCTTAAAAAAAAATCTCAAGATTGGCCCAACTAACGTGTGGCACGTGCGGCACTGGTAAGACAACGGGAAACCATATTCTACAAAAGTGGCTAACATATGAGATGTAGAAAAGACAGATGTGGCCAACATATGAGGTGTAGAGAAGACAGATGTGGCCAACATATGAGATGTAGAGAAGACAGATGTGGCCAACATATGAGATGTAGAAAAGACAGATGTGGCCAACATATGAGGTGTAGAGAAGACAGATGTGGCCAACATATGAGATGTAGAGAAGACAGATGTGGCCAACATATGAGATGTAGAAAAGACAGATGTGGCCAACATATGAGGTGTAGAGAAGACAGATGTGGCCAACATATGAGATGTAGAGAAGACAGATGTGGCCAACATATGAGGTGTAGAGAAGACAGATGTGGCCAACATATGAGATGTAGAAAAGACAGATGTGGCCAACATATGAGATGTAGAAAAGACAGATGTGGCCAACATATGAGATGTAGAGAAGACAGATGTGGCCAACATATGAGGTGTAGAGAAGACAGATGTGGCCAACATATGAGGTGCAGAGAAGACAGATGTGGCCAACATATGAGGTGTAGAGAAGACAGATGTGGCCAACATATGAGGTGTAGATAAGACAGATATGGCCAACATATGAGGTGTAGAGAAGACAGATGTGGCCAACATATGAGGTGTAGAGAAGACAGATGTGGCCAACATATGAAGTGTAGAGAAGACAGATGTGGCCAACATATGAGGTATAGAGAAGACAGATGTGGCCAACACCTGTATCAGTTCAAGAGAAGCTTTACTGAGATGTACACCAACTCCAGCTGGCCACTGACTTACTTCAAAAGTTTACAAATCGGCGTTTGAGAATTAAAGAAGAAGAAGAACTTAGGAAAAGGTGGTCATGTTACCCTTCACCGACTACCTCAGTGTCCCGACCTTTCTGTGTCTCCTCTTTGATTTGTGCCAGAAGAGGCGCAGATACTGACATGTAGATTTCTGAAAACTTTCGTTTACTGAGAAAAGATGGGAAGTCTTTTCTTCTGAAACTCGCTCGCTCGCTCCCTCCGTCGGCTGCAGTGAGCACTTTTGTGTATCCAGACTCTACCAGACACCGTGCACGTAGGAACGAGAGCAACATAGAAGACGCTGCACGAGGATGCACACTTGAATTTGGGGCGCAGAGTGCACGACTATTATTAGTATTGTCAAATTATAAATGAAAGACGTTTAGGCGTGCATAAAAGAAGATAGTTTCCTGTTTAGAAATGTCAGAAAGTTGATTCACGTTTGCTTTTCTACCTTTTGGTTGTAAAACACTGGAAAGGGATATGGCAATAGAACATTTAAAACTATTTTTAATAATTGGATCTTGGCAGGGAGTCGTTTCTAGACAGACAGACAGACAGACAGACAGGCAGGCAAGCAGGTAGGCAGGCATGCAATCAGACAGACTGACAAAGACAGGCAGGCAGGCAGACAGACAAGAAAGAAAAGGAAGGACAGACAGGCGGGCAAGAGAGAAGACGGACGGACGGATGGACATATAGATAAATGTTCTTCTTCTTCTTCTTCTTCATGTAACTGCCAGCTGGTGTTCTTTTGCAAGCTGATGCGATGAAGATGTTGAGGTACAGCATCGTGTCCCACTGGGACCTGGTTATGGCGGCTATTTTTTTCCAGTCCCAGGGTGTAGCTAAAAAGCAGGGGGCCTTGCAATACTTTTTTTAGCAGACTCCACCACCATGGGGACTTTGGGTATTCCTGCTCTGTTAGCCATGCAGGACTGTTACTGGGGGGAGGGGGGCGGGGGTACAAGAGAGAAGTGGGACAGGGTCTTTGTCGACTATGGTTCGCCACTCTGTCACTAGCATGTGGCTGTATCAGGCGGCGATTTGTGCTCCCAGGTGGATGTATGGATGTATGGATGTATGTATGAATGGATGGATGCATGGATGGATGTGTAGATGAATGGATGGATGCATGGATGGATGTGTGGATGAATGGATGGATGCATGGATGGATGTGTGGATGAATGGATGGATGTATGGATGGATGTGTGGATGAATGGATGTATGGATGGATGGATGTGTGAATGAATTGATGGATGTATGGATGTGTGGATGAATGGATGGATGTATGGGTGGATGTGTGGATGAATGGATGGATGTGTGGATGAATGGATGGATGTATGGATGGATGTGTGGATGTATGGATGGATGTATGGATGGGTGTGTGGATGAATGGATGGATGTGTGGATGAATGGATGTATGTATGGATGGATGTATGGATGAATTGATGGATGGATGTGTGGATGGATGTATGGATGGATGTGTGGATAAATGGATGGATGTGTGGATGAATGAATGGATGGATGAATAGATGGATGGATGAATGGATGTACAGATGAACGGATGATGGATGAATAGATAGATAGATAGACAGACAGACAGATAGATAGATAGATAGATAGATAGATAGATAGATAGATAGATAGATAGATAGATAGATAGATAGATAGATAGATAAATTTAGATTATTAACAAATATTGATGCAAAGAAGAGCAAACGCGGACTTGGACGTCAGAATGAAGATTGGTGAAAGACATATAAACAAGCACACATTTACCAAGATAAAGTGAAATTCCTTCTTCTGCTTCTTCTTCTTCACCATCTTTATCTCACCTGGGTGTACCATCAACCCAAGTTACACTTTGAAGACACACACACACACGACAAGGTATACAGACAGACAGTGTACACTGAAACGCAGACTTTACATGGAGCTAAACGTACACGGAAGACTTTACATGGAGCTAAACGTACACGGAAGACTTTACATGGAGCTAAACGTACACGGAAGGACCTGTACCGCTCGAGGTGAGCTCCGGTATTGATCCTAAAGTTATAAGAGTCTCAATGCGCGCGTAGCTAAGCTCACGCTACGCCTTGTGAGGCTTAATGAAATTCACGCGATTATTGATCTTCCACGAGCCTGTTAACTAAAATAGCATTTCTTTTTTTTTTTCCCCCTTCCTTCATTTTCTTCGCTGAAACGATGATTCATTCATCGACTGCCTTCTATTACACATCTCCGTGTACGGCTCTTTATAACCTATCCTATCTCCCATGTCCCTTAGCATTTGCGTGTAGCAGCAAGGGTATGAAGTGTTAGTGCCTTCACATTTCTAAGCCACTACAGCATCTGAGGTAGGGATGTTAGCACCTGACCTCGCTGGCCCCCCCCCACCCACCCACCAGGTTACCCGTATTTTGAGACTGGGTTGACCTGTCGGTCCGGAAAAAAATGTCCGCCGGTGTGAGAAATCGAACCAGGGGCCTTCTGATAGGCAGGCAAGTGCGCTAACCACTGCACCACCGCGACACTTAAATGATACGAACATAAATATAAAGTTTAATTTTGAACTTGGGAACAGTCACTTTAGCAACGGAGTTTATCACAAACCTGTTAGAAAAATATCAGCAACCCCCGGAATTTTCTGCCAGATCTGAGAGCACAGTTAGTCAGTCAGTCAATTAGACAATCAGTCAGACAGTCGTTAGACAATCAGTCAGTCAGTTAGACAATCAGTCAGTCAGTCGTTAGACAATCAGTCAGTCAGTTAGACAATCAGTCAGTCAATTAGACAATCAGTCAGACAGTCGTTAGACAATCAGTCAGTCAGTTAGACAATCAGTCAGTTGTTAGACAATCAGTCAGTCGTTAGACAGTCAGTCGTTAGATAATCAGTCAGTCAGACAGTCGTTAGAAATCAGTCAGTTAGACAGTCGTTAGACAATCAGTCAGTCAGGCAGTCGTTAAACAATCAGTCAATCAGGCAGTCATTAGACAATCAGTCAGTCAGGCAGTCGTTAGACAATCAGTCAGTCAGGCAGTAGTTAGACAATAAGTCAGTCAGGCAGTCGTTAGACAATCAGTCAGTCAGTTAGACAGTCAATCAGTTAGTTAGACAGTCAGTCAGTCAGTTAGACAATCAGTCAGTCATTAGATAATCAGTCAGTTAGACAGTCAGTCAATTAGACAATCAGTCAGTCGTTAGAAGTCAGTAAGTCAGTCGGTAGACAATCAGTCAGTCAGTTGTTAGACAATCAGTCAGTCGTTAGACAATCAATCAGTCAGGCAGTCGTTAGACAATCAGTCAGTCAGTCAGTTAGACAATCAGTCAGTCAGTAGTTAGACAATCAGTCAGTCAGTCGTTAGACAATCATTCAGTCAGTCAGTCGTTAGACAATCAGTCAGTCAGTCAGTTAGACAATCAGTCAGGCAGTCATTAGACAATCAGTCAGTTAGACAGTCAGTCAGTCATTTGCATGTCCCTTGCGGAAATTTGCCTCCCTAACAGCTCTCCTGTAGTCCTCTCTGTTGTGAGCAAGATGGCCTGCTGATGATACATCCACTCGCAGATCATCAACGATGTCTTGCAGCCATCTTCAGCATCAGACCCCGAAAATCCAATGACACGTCCAGGCTTCTGCTCACTACACTTTTGTGTGTGTGTGTGTATGAGAGAGAGAGAGAGAGAGAGAGTTTGATCATGTTCAGAAACGCAGAGAGATTACGCGCACATCAAGTTTGTCCCATTAATATCTGTTTATGGCGGGTCTGGAGATTATAATCAGACAAACCAGCAAAGAATCTGATAGTTGTATAGGGTTTTTTGTGTGTGTTTTCTTTTGTTTTACTTTCTTGAACCGCAACGTAATACTTCAAATAAATTGTAGTTATTTCTTCTTCTTATTTGTTATTTGTGCGGGTACGAGCAGGATAAATCACAAAGAAAGCTTGACCTTTTTAAAATAATGTACAAAAATAACCGAAAACTCATTGTCACTTTTCACTACACAGTCTCCTTCGTGTTCAGAGCAGATCTGTCACCACTTTACTAATGTCTGGATTTATCGTCAGTCAGTCAGTCAGTCAGCCATTTGCATGTCCCCTGCGGAAATTTGCCTCCCTAACAGCTCTCCTGTAGGCCTCTCGGTTGTAACCAGGATGGTTCTAAGGACTGTTATAGCCGGAGGTGGGGTGGGGATACACTCTCCACTCCAGTTAAATGTCTCCAAGACGTGCGTCTCAAATAGCTTCTGACAGTCCAAGTCCAGCTCCTGGCCTTCTCGTGGCGGAAATGTTTAAACTGACAGGAGAAGGGGCGAAAGGCGAATATATATACCCAGACGCTTTGAGTATATGAGAATTTTGGATGCTAGCTCATCTAGGAGAAGGAAAACTCTGATTAAAAACCCGCTGCTGGCGAGATTCTTCAGCTGCCGTGTGTGGGGTGAAACTCCTCTCGACCAATGAAGAAAAATGCGATTAGGGTTGCCGCACTCGCCACCGTGGAAAAGGTGAAGAAAAGTATTAAATAAAATAACCAGTAGCCTCGCGGCGAGAGCTACTCATACAACAGCTCTTCTGCTTTAGAGGCCGGCCACGTCCTATATACAGCCATACTGGTGAAATATGCCTAAACCGGCTTAACCCAGGGATGAAACTTGATGGCTACGCATATCACGGTGCCTCCGCTCTAGAGGCCGGTCACGTCCTATATACTCCTATACTGGGTTAATACGCCTAAACCGGCTTAACCCAGGGGTGAAACTCACTAGTGGCGAGGATTAGTCCTCCTGGACAAAAGCTCCGTCCTGGTCACAACTAGGAAAGGTTGCGGCCACGACCACAAAATGCTGAAGTCGGTGACACTGGACCAATGCAGTCTAGATAGGCAACCACCTCTCAAACGATGAGGATATATTATATCCAAATCACGTTGAGGTTTTCCGGTGCGAAAGTCCAACTCTGGACTGGATGGGCAACCACCTCTCACCCAGCGGGGATATACTGATATCGAAAACACGTCGAGGTTTTCCGGTGAGAAAGTCCAACTCTAGACTAAACGGGTGCAACGAAAACCACGGTGTCACGCAATCCCGCTTCTGTGACGCACTGAGAATATAGACGAAAGCCCCACGATGCTCTGAGCCTCCATCCTAAATGAGACTATCGCGAGAACCACAGGAGTAAATTCAGTAGGATCACGGGGCGATCTTGGTTATAGAAGCGAACGAAGAAGAAGAAGTAACCAAGATGCCCTGCTGCTGATGCATCCATTTGCAGATCATCAACGATGTCTTGCAAGCATCTTCATCTTGGTCTTCCTCTCTTTCTTTTTCCCATTATGTACCCTTCCAAGACAGTCTTCTCTAGATTATCATGACGTTTAATGTGTTCAGAATACTTACGTTTTCTCTGTTTAACCTTCTTTACTAGCCAACCTTCTTCAATATTAAGTTCTTGTAGTATAGATATGTTTGCTCTTTTTTTGTGTCCATGATATTTGAAGAACTCTTCTGTAGCATTTACAATCAAAGGCATTTATGCGTTTCTCATCTGTTTTGTTAAGTGTCCAGGTCTCACAGGTATATGTTGCGACGGGAAAGATGCATTTATGTGGATTTATGGAGGAAAGAAATATTCTGACTAAGCACGTAACCAACTGAGGCATGACTTAATATCTTCGTCCGTGCTGAACTTCGGAGAAGTCTAAAAGTCCCTTGTTTTTAAAACACATATGCCATACTGTCCCATATTCTCATCTTTTGGTCTCTGTATATTCGAAAATACCCGTAATTTTTAAAAATGATCTTAGTGATAATGCTGGAATTTAGAAGACAGTTTACTATGTAGAGAAGTATAAGCAGGCGTGACTGGTACGTTATAAACCTAGTCTACGGGTTAAAAATTTTGGAGTTAAATTTTAGATTTAATTGTCCCTCGACCCCTTTTTCACCCCCACCTCCAAAGACACACACACACACACACACACACAACACACACACACACACACACACACACACACACACATATCCACTTTACTGAGTGTGCCGTATTTGAACTTAAAAAAGACGGTCAAACTACCTATCGCTCTCTATGTGGCTTGTTCAGGATATACAGTCATTTGCAACAGTTTATAAGACTACCTGGTGTTTTTAAATGAAATTTCAGCAGAATACGTTATATCTTCCCCCTATTGCGCAACTAAGCGTCGATGTTGCATCATATTACAGTTAGCAGCTATTTATAGAGTAGGGGCATGTCTTCGGCCGTCAGTCCGCTTCTGATTTTCATGCTAAGAGGCTGTGTACATATTTTATGTGTTGTTTAAAATGGCCCAAAAAAAACACACACACACACACACAAACACACACAACAACCCCATCATTAAGTGTAAGTTAGGGGATTTTATGTCATGAAGGATACTCTGAACTTGAGGTAAAACAGAAAGATGAATGTTAACAAGACCGCTGCCCATAATACGATCGCGAAATATCGAGATACTGGAGATTTCAGCGGCCAAAGGAGAAGTGGACGTAGCATGAAAACATATCCACGTGATGACAGTACCACGCGGCGAATTGTTCTGTTCTCCGAGGAGTTCGTGCAGGAAAATCAGAGCCCTTCTGCAATCAGCACAGACCAGTAGTAATATCAGCACTGTTTCCAGACTTCCCAGTAAAGAATTTGGATTAAAATCATATAAACCTGCCAAAAAAAAAAATCCTAGATTAACTCAAGTAATGACAAGGAAAAGACTAGGCTTTGATAAGCTCCATCAATCATGGACTGCTGAGAACTGAAGGCAAGTTCCTTTTTTTCTGATGAATCAACTTACGGAAATTTGTCTCACGTGTATCACATGCTCGGCGACCAAAAGGTAAAGATTTCATGACAAATACATCGGTAGCACCGTGAAACATCCTCAAAGTCAGATGATACTTATCACAATATCAAAATCCGGTACTGCTTCATTAGACTTGTTGCCGAAAGGATCTACAATGGCTGGTCCTCGCTATGTGGAAATGTTAAAAGACAGTACGGTAGCTTATATGACAGTGGAAAGATGCTCAGTTATCATGTATGATGGCTCCCCATGCCACAGATCCAAGACTGCGAAGGACTACCTGACAAGGAACAAAGTTACTGCATTTGACTGGCCGAGTAACAGCCCCGATCTCAACCCCATAGAGAATTTGTGGACCCTTTTAAAGGATTCGGTTGCAGAAAAACAGTCATCGAATACCCAAGCTTTGACTGATACAATAAAGTGCGTTTGGCGCAAAGACATGTCGTGTGACTAGCGCAAATTCCTACCTGTCACATCATATTCTATCTCCAGTAAAAACCAAAGGTGGTCATACATAGTTCTGCTATCAGTTATATGTGTGTGAATGAGTGAGTGAGTGAGTGAATGAGTGAGTGAGTGAGTAAGTGAGTGAGTGAGTGAGTGAGTGAATATTCATCTACTGTGTCCTTTTTTTCCAAATATCTTCAGAACTATTTTTATACAACTGTGACATTTCAAGAACATGTCAGGTGGTCTTAAACTTTCTGCAAATGACTCTATGTTAGTTTATCCTGTGTTGCCGAGAAAACCGGCCCTGCCATTTGAAAACTGGGTAAATCTGCTGCAATGCGAGGTTCACTACAGAACATCGCATTCGCGGGTATCATTGCATTGCGGATAACAGGATAAAAACAGGAAGATCAAAGCCATGTGGCTTATCCTAACCTGATATAGCTAGCAGGCGGTACAGTATATGTCTTGTTATATACATCCGCGATTGATTTCTCCCTTGCGCATCGCACCACACCCAGCTGGTCTGCCGGTCTGTCTACACTTATCGATTACCTAAACCGGGAATCGTCACCCGCCCCCTCTCGTATCTCAGCCCGCTGCCAGAAATGATAATGTTATCGAACGCCACGTTCTGAAAGTACAGTCTTCGTCGGACCTAGGTGGCGCCATGGTGGTACGGCCACCTTACATTTTTTTTTTCTTCAAGATCCACGTAGTCGACTGGCGCCATCATGTAGCGCACATTCGAGGTCGGCAGTCGCGTGTTGGGAAACGATGTAGTCCTGGGAATGAGTGATTCGTCTTGAGGATTAGCTGATTAAGAATATTCTAGACTTGTTGCTCTTCAAAGTCCAGATCAAGTACTGTGACCTACATTTTTTCTTGTAATGGTGGGTATCGTTTTTGAAAAATTCCGCCAGAATAGTCGATAATCGGACTATATTAATAGTAGTTTTGTTTGTTGTAGAAGCAACATTAGCACTATATTCGAATATAGACACTGAGTGCACACACTTTCTGGTATCGACATATCATAATTACCGAATAGAGGTACTCTAGATGTGTAGAAGCTCAGTTCATGCCATTTACAATTATTCCCTGATATATTATTATTATCCTAGTTTTATCTTTGGAATTAAATATATTTTTATCGGTTTTATTAAAAAAGGCGGCAGTATATCACTCGCATATAACACCGGAAGGTTAGTTAATATCTTCACCCAGATGAGGTCACGCCAATCTTGGTAGGGGAGAGAACTCTTCCAGTCTAGTGCTGTTGGTTAGGGACCCTGGAATGAGACACAGATGTTGGCTATAATCATAAGAATCTACAAGCTTCACATAATAATGATGCATATATGATTATGATATCGGCAGTCGCGTTAATCTACTAACTACTGATTCAGATAGGTACCTGAATATCGTGTAGTGTGCCTAACAGAGATCTTGCGCAATCGCCGCCTCGAGTTTTCCGGATTTAAAATGGCGATCACGCCAGGAAACTGTTAACGCTCGTTTATCTGCCCTTCTAGTGGGTTAAGACGCAGTCCAGTGCAGCGGTCAGCGACCCATAACTCGGTGCTTCCATCAGGGTTGGTGAAACATAGTCCACCCCGTCCCACCTTCTTCCTTGGTTCTCCCAGTAGCAGGACTAGTCTTGCTAAGAGGACACGGTTCGCTGCAGTTTTCCACGTGGCGACGTAATCTGTTAGATAAGCACTGCACTTCTTGCTTAGCTCCACTCAAAGTTTGCAAAAATGGCCGCCGCCGTAAACCTACTCCCCACTGGACACGATGCTGCGCCTCAAAACTCTTCATCGCATCGACTGTACAGAATACCCTACCCGTAATTCCAGAGAGACAGAACAGCAACATCGACCTGTTAAAACATAACTTGTATAAAAATCTTATTAGACTCTTAGAATGATTGCGAGAAAAAAAAAGCTACTGGGAATATGATCTGTTAAATGATTCATACTTGTATAACGACAGCTGTGAAACATCACACACAACAAGTGATGGCAAATTGTGAGTCTTGATTAAAACTATGCAGACATGCGCAGTGTGTCTTCTTCTTCTTCTTCTTCTTCTTCTTCTTCTTCTTCTCTTCTTAAGTATCTCTGCAGAGATTAGTCTCTTTAACAGATTTTTTTTTTAAACGTGAGCACCTGTTATCCATTTATTAACAGACAACACGTGAACTGTGGTGTGCCTCGACTTGACTGTAGATATAATACGTTTCAGAAACTCTGGACCCATTTCACAACGGAACGGGAACAATTGGTACTCTAGGGTCGTAAAAAATATCTATACCTAAAGAGGCTCTAAGTCTCTTTGCTATAAAGTGTAAAAATGAGGATATTCACTGTAACAAAATGTTTTTAAAAAATAGTTTACGTATCTGAATATAATTGTGTGGAAATTATTCAGAAAAAAAAGTTTTTTAAAGAGTTAAAGTTTGGAAATAAATGGAGCTACCAAAAGAATAATATTTTGTTCTTTGTTTCTCTGTTCAGGCTTATCAAAGTGATGGAAAGAAACGACGATCTTTTCTTCCCGCTCCAAAGAAGTCTTCAGGGAACCCGCAGACGTCAGCGCATGCGCCACTGAATTCTGGGATGTTTGAGGCTCAGTCGCCCACACTGCCTCCACCAGGTCCAGAATTTTCGCTTTGGAACTCTTCAGCCTCACTGAGGTCTTCCTCAAGTAGTGAGGCCAGAGAACAGGGAAGGGCTCCTTCCAGTAGGTCGCACCAGACAGAAAGGGTCAAGGCTGACAGATATATAGAGCAACAGGCGTTTGGAGTAGGGCTTCGAATCGGGGCAAGAGTTAAAATAGGAGGAGTCAAACCAGGAATCTTAAGATACTTGGGGACCACCCATTTTTCTTCAGGGATTTTCTGTGGCATTGAACTCTATGACCCGGATGGAAACCACGACGGGAAAGTTCATGGACATCGGTATTTTATATGCGCCCCGAATCATGGAATTTTCGCCCCAAAGGAGAAAGTATGTCTGGACACGTCTAACTCTATGGAGAGATTATCATATGACTCTGATTACTTTGATAGTAGCTCAGAAAGTCTTAACGAGAACTCCTACGGTGGCTCAAGAAACTATGGCGAGAGGGAATATATGGCGAGGGATTATTATGGCCATATACAAGGGGGTAAGCATGCAGAAAACATTGCTTATCTTCAACATTCAGGAGACTCGAGATCCCACAGGAAACAAGTCACCCAACCTCCATATCCGCGAGGATCTGAGCATGAGTGGCTGGAGTTCCAAAAATACAGGGAGCAGCAATATACATCGCCAGATCATCGACATTCTAGAACTACCCAATCGGGTCCAGTGATAGAAACTTCCCAACACAGATCATCAGGTTACCTCCCCGCAAGGAATGACCTTTTGTCTCAAGTTTCTGCTTACCACTCTTATCACAGCGGAGTTTCGTCTGTAGAAGCCAATGCTAAGAATCAGATCTCTGGACATAAGATGAGCAGATCTTCGCCCAGTTATGGCCGACATGATCCAAGATACACCGAAGACTCAGAAGAAGATGTGTATATGAGGGATACTTTAAGCCAGGACGTTAAGAATCAGTTGCGAGCCGACAGCAGGCATTATTTAAACTTCACCTTTGACAGGGAGTCCTTGAACCGATCTTTTGAACGGGAAGACAGTGGATCGGACAGTAGTGCCAGGAACAGAGGGTATACTGGTAATACAGCTCACCCTCGCTTTATACCTAATGCTTCCGGTGATTTATACCAAGATGGCCGCCAAAGGATGACCGGTCCGATGCAGCAGTTTGCAGCACCACCAGGATCTGTTACACCATCAAGAAATGTAGGCGTAAATCTAGACACTTACACCAAAGACTCCGCTGGCGATATTCGATATATGGATAGCAATGCTCCATTTTCTAAGGCAGACAGCGAGGGAGGTGGTTTCTCCAAGACGCATAAAGATTCATCGCAAGATCTTTACCGATCATTACCTTCTCGTCCAGGTGATGAAGTAGGCCTTGGTTCGACTCCAAGTTTCCGTCGTGCGAGCGATGATCAAAGGCTTTCAGAAGGTGGGTATGTTGTTAAATATAGCGGTGGTGGGACTAATGCTGTTTTGAACAATACTCAAATCTCTGACAGATGTAAATCTCAAAACTATCCCCCTCGTCTACACAGCGGCCGTGATGTAGGTTCGCCCCACAGATATGCCGTCAGAGCCGGCGATGCTGAAATCAAGAGTGAGCACAGTCCAGGAAAGGACGACGCTGCTGCTCCTGCTGCTTTGTCGCGGGACTCTGGTGTTTTAAGATCCGACTTAACGCCTTCCTCATCTTCAAGGCCGAGCCGTAAAACTTCAGGAGGCAGTTCTGTCAGCGGTAGCGGGGATTCACTTTCACACATTACAGATAGTAAAGCTAGCACTAACGCGGAAGTGAAGAAGAAGAAGAGCCCAGATGATGGCTCATCAAGTGCTTCATCGGAAGTGTCACAGGGCTTAGAATGGTACTATGAACAAGGACTAGACGAGAGGATCGCTCAGGATCGTCAAGAGAACGTCATGACAGCCTCGACCAGTACAGGAACATCAGAATCGATGAGCGACGCTTTGAGGGACATTTCCGATCAACTGGACGAGGAAGGGGGCCCCAGGCACGTGGAGGACTCTGACCAGTTCGAAGCGTCGGAGGAGTTCGAGAACATAGACTATCCTGATGATTATCCAGGCTTTGACAAGAATTCTAGAAGTATCATGACCGATTCTGGCATCTCGGAGAAGGAGTTTGATTTATATCATTCAGATTTATCCACACCCAGGGCCTGGGTAAATGTGCCTGGTAGGCACTTCCTAGAAGATGATGCATCCTCCATTTCTACGAACAGGACCCTCAGTTCCGAGTCATCCCAGGAAACACTGGTCTTAGCTACTACGCCAAGATCTGTTGAGGACATGAGCTTTCGGTCTGATGACGCTCACTTTGATGACGCGGGAAGTAGGTCAGAGTCTTTAGAAGATCGAAACTCCAACAGAGTCACTGCGTCTTTGAAGGACTCCCGCTCCAAAAGAAGCAAAAGGACGATAACCGAAGACAGGAACGAGGGCGTATCTCGTCAACAAGATGTATTGAGTTCCAAAGATCTTGCAATGGATGCCAAACCTTCTTCTTCGTCTCGGAAGGCATCAAGAACTGCCACAGATCACTCACAGATCGAGGTGGACGAGTGCTGTAGAGAGGGCAGAGTTTTGAGTAAAAAAGAGAGACCTTTATCCCTGCTGTCAACAACCAGCGCAGACACAGGTAAATCATTAGACATGATCCTTCGTTTGTCTTTCTCCACTTGTCGCAGTACATGCATGTGGCCCCACCTAGTGTTTTTGTAGGTTGGAAAGTCAAGTGAATTTTTGACCTAACCTAAAAACCAGTTATTTAGCTCAGTTATACTTTCTTGTGCAGTGAATGCTTTTTGTTAATGGACATTACATTACGTGTCTCCTAATATTTATGTCGTATGTTAAATATGTTAACTATTATCGACTTGACTTACAAAATGGTTTATTGCTATCACTTGCATGTACTTTTAACAATGACAACAGGAGCACCAACAACAGCAACAGTAACAGTAACAACAGCAGCAACATAAACAGTAGCAACAGCAAAAAAAAAAGAAGCAACAACAGCTGCACCTCCACCTCAGCAGCAACAATAGCAGAAACAGCATTTAAAAAACAGCAGTAGTAACAGCAACAACAGCAACAGAAACAATAACAGCAGCAAAAAACAACGTCACTGTCACCAGGAATAACAATAAAAATCATCATCATCATCTTCATCATCATCTTCATCATCATCAACAACAGCAATAACAACAACAGCAACAGCAACAACAACAGCAATAACAGCACCAACAAGAGCGACAGCAACAGCAACAACAACAACAACAACAACAACAGGATCTAGCGACATCCATCAGCGCAATGCCACAGTCGCAGTGCGAAAAGCAGGGTTCCCAACTCTAGCAGGAATGCCCAAGAAATGTAGTTGTAACTACGAAAACAGAAGCGCTGTTGTTGGTATATAGAACACTTCCCTCCTTCAGTACTGGCATGCTTGCAATGTAATGTAATGCATGATTGAACCACATCAATGCTTACTCCGACGTATGTTTTGCAATATTCTGTGTTGTTTGTTAGTACCCGAATTGTTGGTGAAACAATAGTCGTGATATCAATATCGTTTATCATAATTCCCTCATCGACCAAACAAAAACAGTGCACAAAAAAATGAAATAGTTTTGAGATCAAGGTTACTCTTTAGCACTGGGCCGAATAGGAAGAACCACTAAGCCGAATAGGAAGAACCACTAAGCAGAATAGGAAGAACCAATAGACCGAATAGAAATAATCACTAGACCGAATAGAAAGATCCGATAGGGAAAAAAACACTAGGCGGAACAGGAAAAGTCACTAGGCCGAATAGGAAGAGTCACTAGGCCGAGTAGAAAGAGCATATAGCCAGCGGATTTTGTAAAGCCATCATTGTTAACATTAAAAACGAATTAAAGATTGAAAATTTTCTTTTGATAACGAGGTGAAGGTAGGTCTGTATGTCATGGAGGCATCTAGGGGGATATGGTGTTAGTGTCCATATTGTCCTTGACGTGTCGGCCACACTAGAGGGTGATGTGGTCCGAAACCACGCCCTGGTCGCTTTTCCTTCCCCTTGTTCCAGAAGATGTCGGTTACCTGTTTCTACACCTGTATGACTGAGGCTCCTCCAGCCGGATTCGAACCACTGGCCTTCTCAATTAAAAGTTAATGCACTAATCATTTAGCAACCCTGACGACCTTTGACAACAAATGGGCGTAGTTACTGACGGTTTCTCTTTGCTGTACTGTCTGTGTTAATCTTAGCGGGGGCGTAGTTACTGACGGTTTCTCTTTGCTGTAATGTCTGTGTTAATCTTAGCCGGGGCGTAGTTACTGACGGTTTCTCTTTGCTGTAATGTCTGTGTTAATCTTAGCGGGGGCGTAGTTACTGACGGTTTCTCTTTGCTGTAATGTCTGTGTTAATCTTAGCGGGGGCGTAGTTACTGACGGTTTCTCTTTGCTGTAATGTCTGTGTTAATCTTAGTGGGTATTTATGTGCTGCTTGAAAAGGGACAGTCGAAATCTACATTTGCCTTTTCAAAGGAACGAGGAGGTCTGGGAAAGGACAGGACAAGAACCTTTGAACCCACAAATCTTATCTAGGAAGTGGAGGTGGATTTGGCCACACTCTGAGGAAACCCCGACACCAACATAGCAAGACAAGACAGGCACTGACATGGAATCCTCAAGGAAATAGAAAACGAGGAAGACCTAGACTTACTTGGAGAAGAGAAATTATGACACTGCTCAGAGACAAGGGATACACGTGGAAGGAAGCAGAGAATAATTCCAAGAACAGGGATGACTGGAAAGCCTTTATCCGTGGCCTATGTTCTCAAGGGAATGAAAGGCGATGATGATGATGATGAAGTAAAATTAGACCAATTGTGCTATATGGGTCAGAAACATGGAGTACACCTTAAAAAAAAGATGAAAACTAAATATAAACATCTGAGAATAGAATTCTGACAAGATTTTATGGACCGATAAGAGACCTTATAACACAACAATGGAAGATAAGAATAAGAAAGAAATCTTACACATTATTTAGCTCTCTGTTTATGAAAAGCAATAGACTATGGTGGCTCGGGCATTTAAAAAGAATGGAGAAGGAAGGACAAACAAAGATGGCCTATACAGAAGCGGTGAAAGGGAATAGACCAAGAGGTAGACCCAGACAACGGTGACGAGACAACCTAGAAGAAGATATGCGCACTCTTGGAATCTACAACTGGCAAGAAAAGATCAAGAACAGAGAGGAATTAAGACGTGTAATGTCTGCAGCAATGAGCTCCAGTGGCTCCAAAAGTTGCTGAATTCAGCAGCTGCTTAAGAGCAATTCAGTGTATAATACTGAGACTATAATAACAAGAAGAATTCAGTGTGTAATACTATGACTATATAAGAAGAAGAATTCAGTGTATAATACAGAGATCATATAACAAAAAGAATTCAGTGTATAATACTGAGACTATAATAACAAGAAGAATTCAGTGTGTAATACTATGACTATATAAGAAGAAGAATTCAGTGTATAATACAGAGATCATATAACAAAAAGAATTCAGTGTATAATACTGAGGCTATATAACAATAAGAATTCAGCGTATAATACTGAAACTATATACGAGGGGCGTTCAGAAAGTAATGCACCACATTATTTTTCTCAGGAGCTGTTTATTCAAAAAGCTTGAAATGTATACACAATACACATGGATATGTCATGTAAACATCGGTATTATTCAACATAATCCCCATCAACTTGTACGGCTAAGTACAAGTTTCGCCAGTGCGAAACAAGTGCATATATTCCTAGCCCGTATCATATTTTCTCTTGATTATGTGGCCATTTTTTCTCTGCATGAATCACTCCTTCGTCATCTTCAAATCTTACCCCTTGGCGTGCATCTTTAAGTGGACCAAACAGATGGAAATCAGAGGGTGCCAAATCGGGACTATAGGGTGAATGGGGTAGTACAGTCCAACCCAATTTGGTGATTGCTTCCCATGTTGCTAGACTTCTGTGAGGGCGCGCATTGTCGTGAAAGAGAAGAAGGTCTGCTGGATTCTTGTGCGGCCGAACTCTGCGAAAACGTTGATTGAGTTTTTTCAATGTCTTAACGTAAGCTTACGAATTTATTGTCTCTCCTATCAGTAAGAATAATGCCCTCAGCGCATTTCAACATTTCTGCCTTGGTGGCTGTGGCAGGCCGTCCACAGCGCAGAATTCGTTGTATAATACGGAGACTATATAACAAGAAGAATTCAGTGTGTAATAATGAGGCTAATATAACAAGAAGAATTCAGTGTATAATACCGAGACTATAATAACAACAACAATTCAGTGTAAAATACATAGACTATATAACAAGAACAATTCGGTGTAAAATACTGAGACTATATAACACTGATGTTTATTTTAACGTTGGTAATTGCCCCTTATACGTAATACTTTTCTTGACTGTCCCTTATAGTACTTTGCTTGTTTGGCTCTTGTTCTGTTCCTTGATGGTTTATTCTTTTGTCTTTGTTTGTAATTTTACCACTGTGTTAAGTAGTTATGCAGTTCTAACACAACTCGATCTAACAAACATTTAATGTTTGATGAACATCAAGTATAAGAGAAGTCCATTCACAATTATGGATGTTATTTGTTTCCATAACTACAAAAATTACAAAGGACATGCCTTATTCCCATGGCACCATATGCCTGTGAGACCTGGACACTTAACAAAACAGCTGAGAAACACATAAATGCCTTTCAATGTAAATGTCATAGAAGAGTTCTTCAAATATCATGGACACAAAAAAAGAATAAATATATCCATACTACAAGACCTTAATATTGAAGAAGGCTGGCTAGTAAAGAGGATTAAACAGAGACAACTTAAGAATTTCAGACATATTAAACGTCAGGAGAGTTTGGAGAAGACGGTTTTGGAAGGATAAAGATGGGAAAAAGAACGAGAAGGAAGACAAAGTCGAAGATGGCTGCAAGACTTCGTTGATCATTTGCGAATGGATGCATCAGCAGCAGGGCATCTTGTTTACAACCGAGAGCCCTTCAAGAGAGCTGTTAGGGAGGCAGAGTTCCTCAAGGAACATGTTAAAGAATGAATAAATGAATGAGTGAAATCTTTTCTAGTAAAGGCTAACACAAAGTCACATGTCAGGAATGTCATGTTGTTAGTTAAGCTCTATACATTAGTTCTGGCAGCTCCCGGCATTTGTTCTAGATCCAGTTTATCTTTGGTTTCCGTTGTCTTCTTTTAATGGACTCACTTCTAACACCGTGTATCGTTCTGGTTGTGAACTCATGGATGTTCTTACAGGTGAACTGTTACCATCCGTTCTGCTGGGAATCTCTCTAACCAGCTCGGCACCTGCATCTCCCTACCCAAGTTTGTCTTGTTCGAAAACGGAGCTGAACTTTCTCTTTTCTCTCACCTCCCTTCTATCTCTTTTCTTTTTCTTCTCCTTTGTCCTCTGCCTTTTCTCACTTATATATCACCAGGTCTATCTTTCAGTCGTCTAGGCTTACATCTAACTCCATTCTCCCCCCAAGGTACCTTTTTTGTCAGCTGGTCATCACTGTCCAGTCTTGCTCCTGGATAAGACAAGAAAAATACATCAGTCCGGTCATTAAGTCCATCTTACTTTTAGTCATTAGTATATCCATCATCCCACATATTTGTACTTAGACAAATATTAGAACAGGCAAATGAGTGGCATAGTACAACATATGCATTGTTTATAGATTTTGAGAAAGCCTTTGACAGTGTCAACAGAGATGCACTGTAGAAAATCCTAAGATGGCATCCCCCCCCCCTATAAGATAGTAAATGTAATCAAAGCCCTATATGAGGGTTTTCAGTGCAAAGTGATCTGTGGAGAACATACCTCCAGCAGCTTTAGGGTACAAACAGGAGTGAAACAGGGATGTGTACTATCACCAACATTATTTATCTTGGCAGTAGACTGGTTAATGAAGGAGGCAACATCAGATAAACGCAGAGGATTACAATGGACCCTTGACACAGTGCTGGAGGACCTTGACTTTGCGGACGACATTTGTCTATTATCAAGCAGTCACAAAGATATGCACGATAAAATAAACAAGCTAACTCAGAATGCAAACAACATAGGACTAAAGATCAACGTAGGAAAGACAAAGTTAATGAAGCAAAATGTGAACAACAGAAATGTACTCAGAGTAGATAGCAAGTTAGTGGAGGAGGTCAACGAATTTGTATACCTTGGCAGCAGAGTAGTAGAAAATGGAGACAGCACAGAGGACATCAACAGCAGACTTACTAGAGCAAACCAGGCTTTTGCAATGCTGCAGAATATATGGAAATAAAAAAAAAAAACTAAGCATAAATATGAAAATCAGGATATTTAAGAGTAATGTTCTAAGCGTACTACTCTATGGAAGTGAATGCTGGAAAATCACCAAAACCATAGAAAACAAGTTGAATTCTTTCCAGACTAAATGTTTACGAAGAATTAGGAAAATATTCTGGCCAAACACCATAAGAAATAACATCTTATTGGCAGAAATGCAGATGAAGCCACTGACAACAATTATTGAGGAAAGACGCTGGCGATGGTTGGGACATGTGCTCCGAATGACGGACAACTTACTACAAAAAATAGCACTAAGATGGACACCACAGGGGAGCAGAAGTAAGGGTAGACCAAAAGAGACATGGAGAAGAACAACAGAAAGGATGTTGAGCAATAGAGGGCTCACCTGGGCAAGAGCAGAAAAAAAGGCGAAGGACAGGCATTTGTGGAAAACCCTTGCGGAAGCGCCATGTGCCCTGGGCACTTAAGGTTCAGAGAGAGAGAGAGAGAGAGAGAGAGAGAGAGAGAGAGAGAGATATCCATCATCATCATCATCATCATCATCATGTGCCTTCTTCAAAACGAAGGTTGGCGGTAATGATTTTCCTCCCCGCCCAGTGGTGCCACTCAGCCAACCCTGTATCCTGTCCACTCTCGTATGTTATCTTCCCGTCTACAACCCTGTATCCTGTCCATTCTCGTATGTTATCTCCCCGTCTACATCCCTGTATCCTGTCCATTCTCGTATGTTATCTTCCCGTCTACAACCCTGTATCCTGTCCATTCTCGTATGTTATCTCCCCGTCTACATCCCTGTATCCTGTCCATTCTCGTATGTTATCTTCCCGTCTACAACCCTGTATCCTGTCCATTCTCGTATGTTATCTTCCCGTCTACAACCCTGTATCCTGTCCATTCTCGTATGTTATCTCCCCGTCTACATCCCTGTATCCTGTCCATTCTCGTATGTTATCTTCCCGTCTACAACCCTGTATCCTGTCCATTCTCGTATGTTATCTTCCCGTCTACATCCCTGCATCCTGTCCACTCTCGTATGTTATCTTCCCGTCTACAACCCTGTATCCTGTCCACTCTCGTATGTTATCTTCCCGTCTACATCCCTGCATCCTGTCCACTCTCGTATGTTATCTTCCCGTCTACATCCCTGCATCCTGTCCACTCTCGTATGTTATCTTCCCGTCTACATCCCTGCATCCTGTCCACTCTCGTATGTTATCTTCCCGTCTACATCCCTGTATCCTGTCCATTCTCGTATGTTATCTTCCCGTCTACAACCCTGTACCCTGTCCATTCTCGTATGTTATCTTCCCGTCTACAACCCTGTATCCTGTCCATTCTCGTATGTTATCTTCCCGTCTACATCCCTGTATCCTGTCCACTCTCGTATGTTATCTTCCCGTCTACATCCCTGTATCCTGTCCACTCTCGTATGTTATCTTCCCGTCTACATCCCTGTATCCTGTCCACTCTCGTATGTTATCTTCCCGTCTACATCCCTGTATCCTGTTCATTCTCATATGTTATCTTCCCGTCTACAACCCTGTATCCTGTCCATTCTCGTATGTTATCTTCCCGTCTACAACCCTGTACCCTGTCCATTCTCGTATGTTATCTTCCCGTCTACAACCCTGTATCCTGTCCATTCTCGTATGTTATCTTCCCGTCTACATCCCTGTATCCTGTCCACTCTCGTATGTTATCTTCCCGTCTACATCCCTGTATCCTGTCCACTCTCGTATGTTATCTTCCCGTCTACATCCCTGTATCCTGTCCACTCTCGTATGTTATCTTCCCGTCTACATCCCTGTATCCTGTTCATTCTCATATGTTATCTTCCCGTCTACAACCCTGTATCCTGTTCATTCTCATATGTTATCTTTCCGTCTACAACCTTGTATCCTGTTCATTCTCATATGTTGTCTTCCCGTCTACAACCCTGTATCCTGTCCATTTTCATATGTTATCTTCCCGTCTACAACCTTGTATCCTGTCCATTCTCGTATGTTATCTTCCCGTCTACAACCCTGTATCCTGTTCATTCTCATATGTTATCTTCCCGTCTACATCCATGTCTTCCTCTTGCTCTTTTGCTTTCCTCCTTTCCTTCTAATATGGCCTTCAGTATACTGTTATGTCTTTTGATATCGCCAAAGTATTTTATTTTCTTCATCTTTATTTTTTCTTTTCAGTTCCAGATCTTTAGGTCTTCTTTGTTTTCTTTTCTGTCTACGGAATTCAAAGTATTTTTCTGCATCTTCTCAGAATGAGAATTGACTGGCGCGTTAACGTAAGGTTTGCATCTAGTACTTCATTTTTAGCTTTTTTCTGCCTTCTTAGTTGTGAGGTGGGGCTTGTCCTAGTGTCGCTTCTTTGATTATCAGTGGAACTGTCAATCACTGACCGATATGTCATTTAATTGATTGGTTGGTGATACTGATGGGTAAGTCATTTAATTGGTTGGCTGATAACACCGACGGATAAGTCATTTGATTGGTTAGTTGACGAAACTGACGGATAAGTAAGTTCGACCGTATTGGAAGGGTGCATAATGGAAAAAGAGAGAGAGAGGAAAGACCAAGTTGAAAATGGCTGCAAGACATCGTTGGTGATCTGCGAATGGACGCATCAGCAGCAGGATATCTTGCTTACAACCGAGAGGCCTACAGGAGAATTGTTAGGGAGGCAAACTTCCGCAAGGAACAAGCAAATGGCTGATTGACTGACTACTACAAGTAAACGCAGAAATAGAACTGCTAGTGATTTTTGTTTGCGTGAATAGAAATGTTGGCAATAGGAAAGAACACTGACCGACATGTTAGAACAAACATAGGCGCTCTACTAGAACAAACATAGGCCCTCTACTAGAACAAACATAGGCCCTCTACTAGAACAAACATAGGCGCTCTACTAGAACAAACATAGGCCCTCTACTAGAACAAACATAGGCCCTCTACTAGAACAAACATAGGCGCTCTACTAGAACAAACATAGGCGCTCTACTAGAACAAACATAGGCGCTCTACTAGAACAAACATAGGCCCTCTACTAGAACAAACATAGGCCCTCTACTAGAACAAACATAGGCGCTCTACTAGAACAAACATAGGCGCTCTACTAGAACAAACATAGGCGCTCTACTAGAACAAACATAGGCGCTCTACTAGAACAAACATAGGCCCTCTACTAGAACAAACATAGGCGCTCTACTAGAACAAACATAGGCGCTCTACTAGAACAAACATAGGCCCTCTACTAGAACAAACATAGGCCCTCTACTAGAACAAACATAGGCGCTCTACTAGAACAAACATAGGCCCTCTACTAGAACAAACATAGGCCCTCTACTAGAACAAACATAGGCGCTCTACTAGAACAAACATAGGCCCTCTACTAGAACAAACATAGGCGCTCTACTAGAACAAACATAGGCGCTCTACTAGAACAAACATAGGCCCTCTACTAGAACAAACATAGGCGCTCTACTAGAACAAACATAGGCCCTCTACTAGAACAAACATAGGCGCTCTACTAGAACAAACATAGGCCCTCTACTAGAACAAACATAGGCGCTCTACTAGAACAAACATAGGCCCTCTACTAGAACAAACATAGGCGCTCTACTAGAACAAACATAGGCCCTCTACTAGAACAAACATAGGCGCTCTACTAGAACAAACATAGGCCCTCTACTAGAACAAACATAGGCGCTCTACTAGAACAAACATAGGCCCTCTACTAGAACAAACATAGGCGCTCTACTAGAACAAACATAGGCGCTCTACTAGAACAAACATAGGCGCTCTACTAGAACAAACATAGGCGCTCTACTAGAACAAACATAGGCGCTCTACTAGAACAAACATAGGCCCTCTACTAGAACAAACATAGGCCCTCTACTAGAACAAACATAGGCCCTCTACTAGAACAAACGCAAGCTATATTTTAAAACAAACACAGCCGCTATACGAGCAAAGCTTCTATCATCATCATCATCATCATCATCATCATCATCATCATCATCATCATCATCATGTGCCTTGCCGACTGGCGTTAGCTATTATGGTTCTCCAGAGTACACTATCCTTCATGCAGGCCATCAGCTCAGTTGGTGATCTCCTCTCACACCATCCCGTCAGACTGTCCAGTATCATTTCTCTTGGTCTTCCTCTTGATCTTCTTCCTTCTATTTTTCCTGTTGTTATAATATTTTCAATGCCCCCTCTTCTCATTGCATGTCCTATGAAAGTACATTGTCTCTCTCTCTCTCTTATCTTTTTGACAAGGTTTTTTTTGTCTCTCCAGCTCTTCTCTTACATTCTTCATTAGTTATTTTTGCTGTCCAGGGGATTCGCAACATTCTTCTAATAAACCACATTTCTGCTGCTTCCAATGATTTTTGTGCAGACTTGCCTATTGTCCATGATTCACTTCCATATAACAAGATAGGTTCAATATAGCATTTTAGGACTCGTTTTCTAACATTCATTGATAAGGATGTGTTGGCTAATATGTTTCTCATTCTCTGAAATGCAGTCTTTGCTTGGCCTATTCTGTTCCTAATTTCTGTTCTGCATTTCCCATCTGAAGTTATTACTGCTCCAAGGTATTTGAATTTCTGCATCTGCTTTAGAATAGTTCCGTTTAATTTTATACTGCATGCTGGTGGATTCTGTTTCTTAGATATAACCATAGTCTCTGTCTTTTTGATGTTCAAAGTAAGGCCTTTCTGTTCACTTCCTTTAGTGACTTTATCCAAGAGATTTTGCAGGTCTTGTTGGTTCTCAGCTATCAGTACTGTATCGTCAGCATACCGAAGGTTGTTAATATTGTATCCTCCAATTTATACGCCCGGTTCTGTGATGATCGTTCTTAGAATATTCTCGCTGTACAGGGGATTCGCAACATTCTTCTAATAAACCACATTTCTGCTGCTTCCAATGATTTTTGTGCAGACTTGCCTATTGTCCATGATTCACTTCCATATAACAAGATAGGTTCAATATAGCATTTTAGGACTCGTTTTCTAACATTCATTGATAAGGATGTGTTGGCTAATATGTTTCTCATTCTCTGAAAGCATTCTTTGCTTGGCCTATTCTGTTCCTAATTTCTGTTCTGCATTTCCCATCTGAAGTTATTACTGCTCCAAGGTATTTGAATTTCTGCATCTGCTTTAGAATAGTTCCGTTTAATTTTATACTGCATGCTGGTGGATTCTGTTTCTTAGATATAACCATAGTCTCTGTCTTTTTGATGTTCAAAGTAAGGCCTTTCTGTTCACTTCCTTTAGTGACTTTATCCAAGAGATTTTGCAGGTCTTGTTGGTTCTCAGCTATAAGTACTGTATCGTCAGCATACTGAAGGTTGTTAATATTGTATCCTCCAATTTATACGCCCGGTTCTGTGATGATCGTTCTTAGAATATTCTCGCTGTACAGAGAAAAAAGGTCTGGAGATAGTACTCATCCTTGTCGCACCCCTTGTTTTATAAGTTGATATTTTCCAGTTCTGTTTTCATCTCGAATTGCTGCTTCTTGCTGCCAGTAAAGATGTTTTACAATCTTCAGGTCTTTGTCGTCTACAGTGATGTCTTCAAGCATTTTAATAATTTCATTATGTTTCACCTTGTCGAATGCCTTGGTGTAATCAATGAAGCATAAGTAGAGATCTTTCTCTACTTCTAAAGCTCTTTCTGTTAGTGTTCGTAAAGCATAAACGGCATTGTGTGTTTCCTTTCCCTCAACAAATCAAACTGTTCATCTGCTATTTCCATTTTTTAAATTTTTTTCCTTGTTCTTCTCATAATGATTCTCAGAAGTAGCTTCGTTATGTAACACAAGAGGCTGATAGTCCGGTGGTCATCACATTCCTTTGCACCTGGTTTCTTTGATTTAATCAAGTCACTTGGAATATAACCACTGTTGTAAATGTCATTCAGTAACTTAGTTATTATTTGTATTCCTGTCTCCTCTAGTACCTCTATTTCTTCTATTGTTATTTATCAGGCCCAGTCGCTTTTCCTTTCTTCATGTGTTTGATGGCATCTAAAAGCTTCTATACAGAGGCCAAACTTGTGTCATCATCCTGTACCGTGTCCAAAGTAGCAGATGTCTGCGCCGAATCCATCTTCCCATAATGGCACATTCAGACAAATTGCTTTTTGTCTTTTTATCTCATGATGTTGTCAACATGTTTGTATCGGTATTGTCCCCTTACTGTATAGTCTTATAATGCAGTTCTCTCCCCTCCTTGGTACTCGACATAATTGCATGCCTATTACTCTAAAATACTTTACCTATCTGGAATTATTATTATTATTATTATTATTATTCTGTGAAATTTGAGTTCTTCCTATATATATTTTTAAAATCTGACTTTTAAAAGAATATTAAAATATCCTTCAAATGCGCTCATTCTTCTGCTAATGCACATTTTTTAGAGCATTAATTTTGTTACTACCAAATACACATACACAAATTATAATAAATACGGCCGGCATGTAGTTGCTGAGATATGGCTGGTAACAATGTTTAGTTCAGTCTATATATAGAAATAAGCTCTAAAGCAAGAAAAAAAAGCAGATAAATGCACCTAATAAGAAGATTCTATGGCGAATAAAAAAAAACAAAAACGCAATTACAAATAAAGGGATGTAACCAATAAAAATTTACGAAAAGACTAGATCTGAGGAAAGATTCATAATAACGGAAGTTGATTAAAACCGTCAGGAAAAGAGACTTATTATTATTATTATTATTATTATGACATGTCATGAGCAGAGAGGGGAACCAAATAATCGGGCGAAAACTCAAGAAGAAAAGACGAAGACGGATGCTAACATTAACTCTTCCTTCCTCAATTACCTTCCTTGTCTAGCAAAATAAATTTTGGTGAGAATTTTTGGTAGACAAGACGAGGAGGTGAAGTGTATAATTAGAAACGTGGGTTGGGTTAAAAAAAATGTTCTAATTGTTTGTTATTTTAGATTTTGCCTACATATTGTTGTGATTACTGATTCAAATAGGCATACTAGATCTAGCAGCACTGACAGCGTCGGTTTGGAATATGAGAGTTAACAAGGAAAATCTGAATGGGCTTTTTACAGCGGGCACAGGGAAGAGAAGGTAACCAAGGTGCTAGGAAGGACCAAGAGGGTGTACAAAATGAAGAAACACGGTCGCCGACGTCCTCTGCCATGGCCCATAAATTAACCAGTCAACTTTTGTCTACATTTAACAAAAAAATGAGACTGGTTTATGTAATTACAGTGAGAATGACAAGACGAAGGGTTTATCTTGTCGTGATAGAACCGTTCTTATTATTGCTTATTCAAACCTTTACAACAGTGGTTCTCAAATTGGGATCGCGAGTGCTCATTCATGTGTGGAAAAAAAAGGGGGGAGGGCTCATAGCTATTCTGTATCATGTAGAATACTAGAAATGTGTCTAGTGGTTAGTGAACTAGCCTCTCATGTTGAGGTCAGTACTTCAAGTTAAAGTTTTTTTTTTTTTTTTTTAGGAATCGAAACTTTCACAATACTCGTTTCGTAAATGTTCCTGGAACCGGAACCGATTCCAAGGTTATTAAAATTATTGCCGAGTATGTCCACGATTCGATGGTACATTCGATCTGCCGGAATCGATGTTTTATGTATTCACTTCGAATACGCAAAAGAAGATCAATTTAACGCTACCAAAAACTAAGTAACATTTGAACTAAATAGGCTACTAAAGATCCCACACATTCTCACATCTTAAATCCTTCCTGTGGCGTTAAACGTCACACAGGGCTCGCATAGTTGTTTGCCAAGTTTTCCTGTTCTCGGCGAGTCTTTCAGCTTCATCAAGAAATGTTATGCCCACTAAACTGGCTTCTCTTAACAATGTTCGCTTCAGAGTCTCACGTGGTCGACCTCTTTTTCTTCGGCCTGTTGTGCTCCACTTGATAGTATTGTACATTCATTCATTTGCATGTCCCTTGCGGAACTTTTCCTCACAAACAGCACTCCTGTAGTCCTCTCGGTTGTGAGCAAGATGGCCTGCTGCTGCTGCATCCATTTGCAGATCGTCAACGATGTTTTGCAGCCATCTTCGTTTTGGTCTTCCTCTTTTTCTTTTTCCCATTATGTATCCTTCCAATACAGTCTTCTCTAAATTATCATGACGTTTAATGTGTCCAAAATATTTAAGTTTTCTCTCTTTAATCCTCTTTACTAGCCAGCCTTCTTCAATATTAAGCTCTTGTAGTATAGATATATTTGTTCTTTTTTGTGTCCACGATATTTGGAGAACTCTTCTGTAGCATTTACATTCAAAGGCATTTATGTGTTTCTCAGCTGTTTTGTTAAGTGTCCAGGTCTCACAGGCATATGTTGCTATGGGAAAGATGCATGCCCTTAAAAATCTTATTTTTGTAGTTCTGTCTGCTCCTCTCCACAGATTCTTTATTTGTTTTACTTTCTGAAGAGCGATAGATGTCCTCCTTTTAATTTCCCTCATTGTATCTCCATTATTAGTTATTAGTGATCCAAGATGTTCAAAACTCTCCACTTCTTCCAGTTTTTCCTCATTGATACATATTTCAGCTGCCTTGTTTGTTTGTACATTGGCATACGATAAATGACATGGTCACACAGTAAAATAGCTCTGCTATTTGATCCATGAGCCATTGTTTACATAGAATATTCGTCGTAATAAAAGATTAGGGTCGCCATGGATAAAACTGAACCAAAAACGGTAATCTAAGAAAAGAAAAATACCCGATTATATCAACGGCGATTTCATGAGGGGATACTAAAAAGTAAAGCAATGTTACATAATAAAATTAACACATTTAATGACAACACAGTACAGGAATAGGTGATCATATGGTACGAAAAGGTAATCGCTGTCGATTAGTATCGGTATCGTGGGAATCGGGTACCCGTTTTTACCGAAGAACCGAGGTTAAAAAAAAAAACATCATTCGCTTCCTGGCCAGCAGAGACGGACATTACTCGTTTTTTTAAAAAAAAAATATTTAAGAACCGAATTTTCTGGTACCCGTTTAATAAGTACTCGTGGAACCAGTTCCTTGAACCGATTCCTCAGGTTATTGCCCTTGGTAAATGTGAGTGATGATCTGTTTATGAAACAAATGATAGCTTCCCCATGCTTTTCTCCACAGAGAACTGATACTAGATCTCTGAGCCACTGTTTACACGTAACGCTCACAGTAAAATACACAGAACTGATACTAGATCTCTGAGCCATTGTTTACAAGTAATGCTCACAGTAAAACACACAGATTTGATACTAGATCTCTGAGCCATTGTTTACAAAGTTTTCCTGTTCTCAGCGAGTCTTTCAGCTTCATCAAGAAATGTTATGCCCACTAAACTGGCTTCTCTTAACAATGTTCGCTTCAGAGTCTCACGTGGTCGACCTCTTTTTCTTCGGCCTGTTGTGCTCCACTTGATAGTATTGTACATTCATTCATTTGCATGTCCCTTGCGGAACTTTGCCTCACAAACAGCACTCCTGTAGTCCTCTCGGTTGTGAGCAAGATGGCCTGCTGCTGCTGCATCCATTTGCAGATCGTCAACGATGTTTTGCAGCCATCTTCGTTTTGGTCTTCCTCTTTTTCTTTTTCCCAGTATATATCCTTCCAATACAGTCTTCTCTAAATTATCATGACGTTTAATGTGTCCAAAATATTTAAGTTTTCTCTCTTTAATCCTCTTTACTAGCCAGCCTTCTTCAATATTAAGCTCTTGTAGTATAGATATATTTGTTCTTTTTTGTGTCCACGATATTTGGAGAACTCTTCTGTAGCATTTACATTCAAAGGCATTTATGTGTTTCTCAGCTGTTTTGTTAAGTGTCCAAGTCTCACAGGCATATGTTGCGATGGGAAAGATGCATGCCCTTAAAAATCTTATTTTTTGTGGTTATGTCTGCTCCTCTCCACAGATTCTTTATTTGTTTTACTTTCTGAAGAGCGATAGATGTCCTCCTTTTAATTTCCCTCATTGTATCTCCATTATTAGTTAGTAGTGATCCAAGATTTTCAAAACTCTCCACTTCTTCCAGTTTTTCCTCATTGATACATATTTCAGCTGCCTTGTTTGTTTGTACATTGGCATACGATAAATGACATGGTCACACAGTAAAATAGCTCTGCTATTTGATCCATGAGCCATTGTTTACATAGAATATTCGTCGTAATAAAATATTAGGGTCGCCATGGATAAAACTGAACCAAAAACGGTAATCTAAGAAAAGAGAAATACCCGATTATATCAACGACGATTTCATGAGGGGATACTAAAAAGTAAAGCAATGTTACGTAATAAAATTAGCACATTTAATGACAACACAGTACAGGAATAGGTGATCATATGGTAGGAAAAGGTAATCGCTGTCGATTAGTATCGGTATCGTGGGAATCGGGTACTCGCTTTTACCGAAGAACCGAGGTTAAAAAAAAACAATCCTCATTCGCTTCCTGGCCAGCAGAGACGGGAATTACTCGTTTTTTAAAAAAAATATATTTAAGAACGGAATTTTCTGGTACCCGTTTAATAAATACTCGTGGAACCAGTTCCTTGAACCGATTCCTCAGGTTATTGCCCTTGGTAAATGTGAGTGATGATCTGTTTATGAAACAAATGATAGCTTCCCCATGCTTTTCTCCACAAAGAACTGATACTAGATCTCTGAGCCACTGTTTACACGTAACGCTCACAGTAAAACACACAGAACTGATACTAGATCTCTGAGCCATTGTTTACAAGTAATGCTCACAGTAAAACACACAGATTTGATACTAGATCTCTGAGCCATTGTTTACAAATAACGCTCACAGTAAAACACACAGAACTGATACTAAATCTTTGAGCCATTGTTTGCAAGTAACGCTTACATTAAAACACGCAGAACTGATACTAGATCTCTGAGCCATTGTTTACAAGTAACGCTTACAGTAAAACACACAGAACTGATACTAGATCTCTGAGCCATTGTTTACAAGTAACGCTCACAGTAAAACACACAGAACTGATACTAGATCTCTGAGCCATTGTTTGCAAGTAACGCTTACAGTAAAACACGCAGAACTGATACTAGATCTCTGAGCCATTGTTTACGCGAAACCTCACAGTAAAAACACACATAACCGCAGTGAATGAAGTAAATCTAGAACCAGTCATTCAAGACAAAGGTTTATAACAACGACAAATTTACCTAACATGTACATCAAAATTAACAAATAAAATCAGTACACTTAATGACTGCACGGTACAGAATTATATTGCCGTGTGGTTAAACTGGTTCAGCCAGCATTAAACACCGAATGAAATAAAGGCCGTAATGTTTGTTGTAAAAGGAAAGATAGTTTGAGGAAAGGACAGCTGTCCAGTGACATGGCGCGATGCCCATACTGTTTTGATGACACAACTTTCAAACAAATCTCTTGTCATCAACTTTATTACTTAACGAGTACACAGTTGTGACTTTTCGGCGTGAGCCTTAATCATAAAAAAAAAACAACAACATAAAGGCAAAGAAATAGAGAGAGGAGATAAAATATAAATTCACATGAATGCTATGTTAAAAAGGAAAAAAAATGAATAGAGCACTTAGCTGTAACTTGTAAGAAACTGTGGCTTGTCCGACGCTGTGTGTCAGAAATGCGCATGGTGGAGTGTAGAGAGTATTTAAATGGATACTTGGGATGTGTGATAGGCGGGTCGTAACTGAGGGTGGTGGGTGGGGAAACTGTGGAGGGGAGAGAGAGAGTGATACAATGGTAATCTAGCAGGGAGAAAGTGAAATATGTGATTATAGTAGGGGTAGAGGGGTTGTAATGAGATGCTATGAAGAGGTTCTAAGCTATGTGTAACAAGTAATAAGGGAGTGGAACTTAGTGGGGAGAGATTATAATATTAATGACCGCATAAGTTACAGTTAAGTGCCCTATGCATTTTATTTGATTTTTTTTTCTTTTTAACATAGCATTCACGTGAATTTATATTTTATCTCCTCTCTCTACTTCTTCGTCCTGCATGTTTTTGTATGATTAAGGCTCACATCGAAACGTCACAACTATGTACTCGTTAAGTAATAAAGCAGTTTCTACTTTCTTCCCCTTAGTTTATACATTTTGGTATCACAGTTTTACTGCAGTGGCTCCGTGTATAGTTATATATTCATACACTAATTATTATGTGATACTCTTGTCAACAGATGTCTTTCCGTCTACACTCTTGCCCGCTAGCACACGGTTCTACTCGTATTTGGAACAGATTCGATTTCTCTTTTCTAAAGCGTTTCCAAATGGGCACTACTCGGTATCATAAATCGGTTTGTAACACCCGGATACCTTCTTTTACCGGAAGAACAGAAAGGTTCGGTTCCTAAATCGATTCCTGATCTGCTCAGCTACTCGGTACCAGGGATCGGTATGTAGGAACCAGATACCCGATTTTATGGGAAGAACACGAGAAACAAGTGAAGTGTCGACTGCTGTAAAACTGGTTCTAAAAATGAAAATAGATGCGTCTGTGTTTTTCAGTTTTACAGAAAGATAGAAAAAGTGAGGAAAGTGGGCAGAAACAAGAATGGCAGAAAGCAAGATGAGTACATAACGTACAGTCTGTCAGTCATTTGCCTGTAGGCCTTTTTAGTTGTAAGCAAGATGTCCTGCTGCTGATGCGTCCATTCGCAGATCACCAACGATGTCTTGCAGCCATCTTCGCCTTGGTCTTCCTCTCTTTCTTTTTCCCGTTATGTACCCTTCCAAGACGGTCTTCTCTAAATTATCATGACGTTTAATATGTTCAAAATATTTAATTTTCTCTCTAATATACAGTATACAAATCCAATATTTCAGCAAAAGCCTTTTTTCCACACAGAAACAACATAACAGATAAACATACGAAAAATAACAGACAAACATACGAAAAATAACTGACAAACATACGAAAAATAACTGACAAACATACTTCGATTTTTTTGGTTTCCTACTATTTACTTTTTTTCCTACTTGGAGGAGACCAAAAACAAGCTTCGGTCATCCAGCTGTGGAGTAGATATCTGGGGATGGGAAGGAAGTCAGGCGTGGTAGTAGCTGGGGATGGGAAGGAAGTCAGGCGTGGTAGTAGCTGGGGATGGGAAGGAAGTCAGGCGTGGTGGTAGCTGGGGATGGGAAGGAAGTCAGGCGTGGTGGTAGCTGGGGATGGGAAGGAAGTCAGGCGTGGTGGTAGCTGGGGATGGGAAGGAAGTCAGGCGTGGTGGTAGCTGGGGATGGGAAGGAAGTCAGGCGTGGTAGTAGCTGGGGATGGGAAGGAAGTCAGGCGTGGTAGTAGCTGGGGATGGGAAGGAAGTCAGGCGTGGTAGTAGCTGGGGATGGGAAGGAAGTCAGACGTGGTGGTAGCTGGGGATGGGAAGGAAGTCAGGCGTGGTGGTAGCTGGGGATGGGAAGGAAGTCAGGCGTGGTGGTAGCTGGGGATGGGAAGGAAGTCAGGCGTGGTAGTAGCTGGGGATGGGAAGGAAGTCAGGCGTGGTGGTAGCTGGGGATGGGAAGGAAGTCAGCATTGTAGTAGCTGAGGATGGGAAGGCAGTCAGGCATTGTAGTAGCTGAGGATGGGAAGGCAGTCAGGCATTGTAGTAGCTGGGGATGGGAAGGCAGTCAGGCATTGTAGTAGCTGGGGATGGGAAGGCAGTCAGGCATTGTAGTAGCTGGGGATGGGAAGGCAGTCAGGCATTGTAGTAGCTGGGGATGGGAAGGCAGTCAGGCATTGTAGTAGCTGGGGATGGAAGGCAGTCAGGCATTGTAGTAGCTGGGGATGGGAAGGCAGTCAGCATTGTAGTAGCTGATGATGGGAAGGCAGTCAGGCATTGTAGTAGCTGGGGATGGGAAGGCATTCAGGCATTGTAGTAGCTGGGGATGGGAAGGCAGTCAGGCATTGTAGTAGCTGGGGATGGGAAGGCAGTCAGCATTGTAGTAGCTGAGGATGGGAAGGCAGTCAGGCATTGTAGTACTGATGATGGGAAGGCAGTCAGGCATTGTAGTAGCTGGGGATGGGAAGGCAGTCAGGCATTGTAGTAGCTGGGGATGGGAAGGCAGTCAGGCATTGTAGTAGCTGGGGATGGGAAGGCAGTCAGGCATTGTAGTAGCTGAGGATGGGAAGGCAGTTAGGCATGGTAGTAGCTGAGGATGGGAAGGCAGTTAGGCATGGTAGTAGCTGAGGATGGGAAGGCAGTTAGGCGTGGTAGTAGCTGAGGATGGGAAGGCAGTTAGGCGTGGTAGTAGCTTGGGATGGAAAGGTAGTCAGGCGTGGTATTAATCGCTGGGGATGGGAAGGAAGTCAGGCATGGTAGTAGCTGAGGATGGGAAGGTAGTCAGGCGTGGTATTAATCGCTGGGGATGGGAAGGAAGTCAGGCATGGTAGTAGCTGAGGATGGGAAGGTAGTCAGGCGTGATTGTAGCTTGGGATGGGAAGGTAGTCAGGCGTGGTAGTAGCTGAGGATGGGAAGGTAGTCAGGCGTGGTAGTAGCTGAGGATGGGAAGGTAGTCAGGCGTGGTAGTAGCTGAGGATGGGAAGGTAGTCAGGCGTGGTAGTAGCTGAGGATGGGAAGGTAGTCAGGCGTGGTATTAATCGCATCACTTTGTAGCGTGCTGAAAGGCCAAGGAAAATTATGAGCAAAAAACACAATGTCCCAGAATGTCTGTGTGTTACGTTAGGTCTACGTAGAATTTGCGTGAAAGGTTCTCACGTACAAGTGGCGGAGGGGTGTGTGTGGTGGGGTGGAGGAGAGCAGCGGTGAATCATTACTGGCTTCAGCGATTCACATCTTCAAGAAGACTGGTAGCAACTATTGTATAAAGCCTTATATAAACAAAGTTAATATAAACTTATGGTTTATAGACAATACAACAAATAAGGGAGCTGCGTTAGCACAGTGGACCAGTCACTCGTTCGCCGACCACGTGACCCCGTTTCGACGTGCCATTCATCACCACAGTGGCGATCAAACAGTGGGTCGCCTTTCTTTTTCGCGGACGGATGTAGTAATATTACTTCTTCTTCTTCTTCTTTTTCTTCTTCTCCTCCTCCTCCTCCTTCTTCTTCTTCTTCTTCTTCTTTCGCTTCTACCACCAAGATCGTCCCGTGATCCTCCTGAATTTACTTCTGTGGTCCTCGATAGGTCCCGTGGTCCCCCTGTGGTCCCCGAAAGGACCACACGAGATCCACGAGAGGACCACAGGGGGTTCAAAGTATCGCAGGGCTTGAGCCTGTATTCTTGGTGGGTCTCAGAAGTGGGATTGCGTGACACCGTGGTTTTCGTTGCACCAGTTTAATCTAGAGTTGGAATTTCTCACCGGAAAACCTCGACATGGTTTGCATATCAGTATATCCCCGCTGGGTGAGAGGTGGTTGCCCATCCAGTCCAGTGTTGGACTTTTTCACCGGAAAACCTCAGCGTGATTAGGATACGCATACATCCCCGCCGGGTGAGAGGTGGTTGCCTATCTAGGCTGCCCTGGTCCAGTGTCTCCGACTTCAGCATTTTGTGGTCGTGGCCGCTACCCTTTCTAGTTGTGACCAGGACGGAGCTTTTGTCCAGGAGGACGAATCCTCGCTACTAGTAAGTTTTACCCCTGGGTTGAGCCAGTTTAGGCATATTATCCCAGTATGGGTGTGTTTAGGACGTGATCGACCTTTAGAGCGGAGGTACCGTGTCATGAGTAATCATCAAGTTTCACCCCTGGTGTGAGCCGGTTTAGGCATACTTCACCAGTATGGGCGTATATCGGACGTGGCCGGCCTCTAGAGCAGAGGTGCCGTGGTAAAAGTAGCTCTTGCCGTGAGATTACTGGATATACTGATTAAGCTTCACTTTATTCTTTCCATCACCTTTTCACATCGGCGCCGCACGGCAACCCTAATTTCTTTTTGTCATTTTCTTCATTTGCCGGGAGGAGTTTCATTCCACTTGCGGCATCTCGCCAGCAGTGTCTTAAACTCTGGGTTAAGCCGGTTCAGGCATTTCGCCCGATATGAGTGCACATAGGACGTGGCCGACCTCCAGACCAGAGGTGCCGTGATTTGAGCAGTCCTGACCTCTAGACTACTGTTTACTTCACTTAATCCTTTCTTTCACCTTTTCCACAATGGCACCGCTCGGCAACCCCATTCGCACCTTTCTTCACTGGCCGGGAGGAGCCTCCCTCCACGCACGGCAGCTGAAGAATCTCGCCAGCAACGGTAGATGAGGTACCAAACATGACTCTCATCTACCCGAAGCGTGTGCTTTTCAGGCGCCAGATATTCGCCTTCGCCCCTTCTCCTGTCAGTTTGAACAGTTCTGCCACGAGAAGGCCAGGAGCTGGACTTAACCGTCAGAGGCTATTTGAGACGCACTGTGGGGACATTTCATTGGAGTGGAGAGCGTATCCTCCACCCCACCTCCGGCTATAACAGTCCTTAGAACCCAGTAATATTACAATCTGGTTAAAGGAGTTAGGGTCGATGTACCCCTCACCTTCCATACTTTCCTCGTGGCTGAAGAACTCTGCTTTTTAAGTCCTTCCTGAAAAGGTAAGCTGCAGTAGCCCCAAGTCATATCTAATCCCATGTTGTTTGTTCCAGGATAATCATCACAGCATTCATAATCATCGCCTTTCACTTCCTTGAAAGCATAGGCCACGGATAAAGACTCTCCAGCCATCCCTGTTCTTGGAATTATTCTCTGCTTCCTTCCATGTATATCCCTTGTCTCTGAGCACTGTCATAATTTCTCTTCTCCAAGTAAGTCTAGGCCTTCCTCGTTTTCTGTTTCCTTGAGGATTCCATGTCAGTGTCTGTCTTGCTTATCTGGCGTCGGGTTTTCTCAGAGTGTGGCCAATCCTCCTCCATTTCCTAGACATGATTTTTAGGTTCATAGGTTCTTGTCCTGCCCTTTCCAAGACCTCCTCGTTCCAGATATTGTCCTGCAATTTAATGTTTAAATCATCCTAAAGTAGTAGTTCATGAATGTTTGTATCCTCTGTTGTATTGTCTTGTCATATGGTCATCTAAGAATATCAAAACAAGAACCAAACTTACGCTTTTCAATACAAACGTAAAGACTATCCTGCTGTATGGTTCGGAGACATGGGTTATGACCAAGACCACAGCATTAGCTACCAAGAAAATCGTAGTGACAGTTCCAAGGCAGATCACACAAGAACAACAGCCAACAAAATAGCAACAAACAAAACAAGAACAACAACAGTTCTATTCATCAACTTACTCCGTCATAAACTCCGCCAGTTTCAAATCTATGACATCTCGAGTCAGATTAACCATTAAAACGTCTACTCTATGTACTTCTCATTCAGGATACGCCCCTGACACAGACTCAGAATTGGGCACCCTTACCACAAACACTCCTTCCATTGACTGGCTGGACAGGGTTGGTAGTACTCAATCCGCGACACAGCACGCATCCCAGCTAGGAGAACTGAGTGGTACGTGGGCTGTCTTCTTTGCTTCTGTGTTACCAAGGCTTCTAGCGAGTGCAGTTACAATGCAGTGAAGTGTAATAGTTCCTAGTGAAATATTAGTTTCTATAAGATCTACATTAGAAAGATGCTGTAGCTATGTGAGGAATTGTGATGTTTATAACAAATAATAATAATAATATCACATCATATAGTGCCATGCCAGTAGACGTATATGGTCGCCTCTCTATCTCACGCGATCCTCCGTGTCTCGAAACAAGTGAATTTCCTTTTTCCTGCCAAACCTCGAAGTCAGACTATCCAGGTATTTCTGTCTTCTCTGCTCTCTCTCTCTGTCGTTTGCCATTTATCTTTCCTGTTATGACCAATTTTTTCGACCTTCATGTCTTCTGATGTGTCCGAGAAACTTTGTCTTTCTCTTATGTGCGGCACCAGCCTGAGATCATCTTTTTTGCCTGGTGTAATACTTCTTCATTTGTCTTTCTGGCTGTCCATGGTATGAGAAGCACCCGTCTTAAGAACATTTCAGTGGCCTTTATTCTTTGTTTTAATTGTTTATTCATAGTCCAGGTATTCCCCCGTGTGGTACCCGGGACCTGGGCACATGTCTGGGAAGCAAGGAATAGAACCACTGTACTCTACCACGCATGATCGTAAAAGGCGACTAAGGAGGGTTCTGCATAGGGCCAGCAACCCTATCCGGTAGAGAAAAACTATCAAACTGCTACAGAAATAGAAGCAAGGGGGAAAAAAAAAACCAAACAAATGCAGGTGGAAGGAGAACCGCATATCAGGAAACTGAGGCCATGAAGGTTGTAGATGAAAGCCAGCCACTGGAAGTCCCCAGCCCGACTGCAGACCTCCTAGAACCTAAACACAAAGATGCAAATAGGCAGCTGGAATGCAAGAGCACTTAAACTGGAAAACTAGCACAAACCATCAAGGATATGCACAGATATAAACTAGACACATTAAGGAGGGCAAGAGGCGAGAGTACAGGGTAAGGCTGAAGGAAATTAACACCAAAGCATACTTCTCGGCCTTTTGGCTGAGGTCAAAGGGCTGAGGTCAAAGTGTTATCTTGGCAGGCACCCTGATCAATATGCCCTTTGGATAAACAAAAGCGTCTTTATTTTTGAACTAAACGAGATGCCCGAGGCCTGCCCTGCACATTGAATCCCGGGGGTATGGTCCACATCTCGTTACGGGTGGACCTGGTTTGCAGTACCACCGGGCCACGGCCTGTTGTTTTCGTCGTCTTAAAAAAATACAGAAGATACAATATTATGGGCACGTAAAGAAGATAATCATGAAGGAGGAGTTGCATTGATTATGATGAAAGAAGCATCAGCCATTGTTGAAATGAAATTATTATATGCACGGTTCAGCTCTAGATTATTATAGTTTGTTATGCATTAACAGAAGCAGGTGAAGATGAATTAATTACTTTTTTTTTTTTACTTTTACAACAGCCTCAAAGCCACAGTAGAAACAAAACCCGAGATTTTACTGCTATGGTTAACTTCCTTAGACCAATGTTTCCCAACTCTTGTGCCATGAGGCCCATTTGGGCAACAGCAGTCAGAAATGTGTCCCCCAAATTTTGATAGATGATAGAATTTTGATAGACCACAAAAAATATTTTTGTTCAAATTACGGCACGGTTTTGTTTACTGATGAAATTATGTTTTACTATAAAAATATTTATTATAACAGAATGTGCATATAGACAATGTAATGTGAATCTGTAAATTACAATACACTTACTGTTAACTACAAGAGGCTAGCATGAAGGCGTACCGTCGTCTGAAAAAATTTTGAGAACCGTTGTTCTAGATTTGAGAACTCCCCCCCCCCCCCCCAGCCGCCCACAAAGCTGTGGATTTAACAACGAAATATATTATATTCACTATCATTTAACAGCAAGTGAGTATGATCTAGATGGCAGTGTCATCATCATCATCATCATCATCATCATCATCATCATCATCAACATCACCATCATCATCATCATCATCATCATCATCATGTGCCGTCTTGCAATGATCTGCCAACCTGCTTTGTTTATTGTTTATCACAGTGCACCCTATCAGTCTGTGCCCTCTAGATACGGCAGTGATATTTTGACTGTCTGGTTTCTATGTTTGTCATTATTTATTCTTTATTTTATTTTCTGTGTTTATATTTCGCCATATTCTTATGTATATCAACATTTCAGGGGCTTCAATTTTCGTTTCCAGTCTCTTATTTAATGTCAACGTTTCTACACCACAGAATGGTGGTTCTTACCCTAAGATCCATAGACCCCAGGGGATCAAGGGAAGGAATTTTTTTGGGGTCCCCTATCCAGCAAATATATAAGGTAAAAGGTAACGATAAAAGGTAAAGGTAGCCCTGTCATGCCTTAGAGGCACATAGGGATATGGTGTTAGTGCCTATATTTTCCTTTACTTGTGGCCGCCTTTCCTTCCCCAACTTCAGAAGAAGCCGGGTTCCAGTTTCTACAGCGGGCTGACTGGGACACCTGCGGGAGGATTGGAACCCTCCCCCCCCCCCCTCAAACCTTCCATGGACGTCCAGAAAATGTATAGACTCTTTTAAATCTTAGCATCATCTGGATTATATGTATTGCTTTTTTTTTTTTTAATGATGGGTCCCGGCCAGAGAAAGTTTAGAACCACTGCCAAAACAAATGGGAATTATACATAGCATTTGATTATCACAGTCTCAAGGACGGCGGTATAGCGTAGTTAAAATATACGGAATATGAAAGCGAGATAACATAGTATGCTAAAGTTAGAATAATAGTTCACATTTACATCGCAATTAATAACTTCTCATCAGTGACTGTGTATGCTCTCTTTCAGGCGGGTGTACAGACGTAAGTGGAGAGAAGGTAAGATGTCCCACAATTGCAGTATTGAAGGGAGGTAATCGATAAAATTATGTTTATATTGGTCTTCATAATCAGTCAGAGGTTATGGGGAGTGATGTGGCAGTACTCCTCATACATAATAAGATAGCGGACTGCGCCACACCCCCCCCCCCCCCCCAACCTTCCATGAAAGACAATGTATTAACCTCTTCGCCACTTGGACGTCCAGAAAATGTATAGACTCTTTTTTTTTAAATCTTAGCATCATCTGGATTCTATGTATTGCTTTTTTTTTTAAATGATGGGTCCCGGCCAGAGAAAGTTTAGAACCACTGCCAAAACAAATGGGAATTATGCATAGCATATGATTATCACAGTCTCAAGGACGGCGGTATAGCGTAGTTAAAATATACGGAATATGAAAGCGAGATAACATAGTATGCTAAAGTTAGAATAATAGTTCACATTTACATCGCAATTAATAACTTCTCATCAGTGACTGTGTATGCTCTCTTTCAGGCGGGTGTACAGACGTAAGTGGCGAGAAGGTAAGATGTCCCACAATTGCAGTATTGAAGGGAGGTAATCGATAAAATTATGTTTATATTGGTCTTTATAATCAGTCAGAGGTTATGGGGAGTGATGTGGCAGTACTCCTCATACATAATAAGATAGCGGACTGCGCCCCCCCCCCCCCCCCCCAACCCAAACTGCCTGCTTGTCTGAGGGTTATCGAACATTAGCTGGCCAAGACCCTTTTCTATCTTCGTGTGGTGGCCCCTGGAAACACTGAACAGTTTGATCAAGAACAGAAATCGAAATAGGAATCAAACCCTTTTCCTAAAAATACAAGCCAGACCTTACTTTGAAAGAAAGGCCTTACTTTGAACATCAAAAAGACAGAGACTATGGTTATATCTAAGAAACAGAATCCACCAGCATGCAGTATTAAATTAAATGGAACCATTCTAAAGCAGGTGCAGAAATTCAAATACCTTGGAGCAGCAATAACTTCAGATGGGAAATGCAGAACAGAAATTAGGAACAGAATAGGTCAAGCAAAGACTGCATTTCAGAGAATGAGAAACATATTAGCTAACACATCTTTATCAATGAATGTTAGAAAACGAGTCCTAAAATGCTATATTGAACCTATCTTGTTATATGGAAGTGAATCATGGACAATAGGCAAGTCTGCACAAAAATCATTGGAAGCAGCAGAAATGTGGTTTATTAGAAGAATGTTGCGAATTTCCTGGACAGCAAAAATAACTAATAGAGAATGTATGAGAAGAGCTGGAGAGACAAAAAACCTTGTCAGAAAGATAAGAGAGAGACAATGTACTTTCATAGGACATGCAATGAGAAGAGGGGGCATTGAAAATATTATAACAACAGGAAAAATAGAAGGAAGAAGATCAAGAGGAAGACCAAGAGAAATGATACTGGACAGTCTGACGGGATGGTGTGAGAGGAGATCACCAACTGAACTGATGGCCTGCATGAAGGATCGGGTACTCTGGAGAAGCATAATAGCCAACGCCAGTCGGCACGGCACCTGATGATGATGATGATGAGACCTGAGATGGACGTGTCGGCGAGTATGACACAGATATCCCAGTCTAGCTACAGACTGTAACATAAAGCTTTTGAGAGTGAGAAGAAGAAGAAATTATTAGTCAAATAACTCAAGTCTTTGGCTTGGAATGTTGAAAAGTAGTATTATAAGGGGAAAAATTATAAGAAATAAAACGAAACAATTTTTTTTTGTTTAACTGTCAAGACAACGATTAAAATTATATATATATATATATAATCCGTTTAATCCTCTGACTAGAACCTTATCTTTGCCTCCCCTGGCTACAAGTGGCCTGGTTAGCCAAGTGGTTAGGTGCTCGGTTTACTAATAGAGTGGTATCAGGTTCAAGTCCTTTTAGTAGAATTCTTTTCAGGTACACGCCACAGAGGCTCCAGGACCCACCCAGCCTCTAAAAATGGGTATCAGAGAAACCTGGAAAGGTAAATGTGGCCAGGCGTGATACTGACCACATCACACTTTCATGCGCCAATGGTCTTCAGGAACACATTTTTTATAAATAAGAAACAACGAGATTTTTGTATAGTAAAGTAACAGAACACAATTTTGTAGGATTGGACCTCTAAGAAAATCGTAGACAAAGCACTTTTAGATGCGAGAGAAAGAAAAATCACAAAAGAATTACCTGGGATTTGAACCACGGACTCCTCTAGGACAACTAGCCATCTACCCACGAGAGTACAGCGTATCAATGAGCAGCGCTATCTAGCACTCAAAATAAAAAGGTGTTTGCAATCAAAGCCATTGGCACCTGTCCAGTTGAAATGAAGATAATGATACCTGGAAAGAACTGAGGTCTAATCCTACAAAACTGTGTTCTGATTAGAACTTGTCCTGTGCTATCTCCTTGTAACTGCAAGCTGGTGTTCTTTGTAGTTGATGCTGTGGAGGTGTTGCTAATACTGCATCTCTAATATGCCTTAATGGCATGGATATGAAGATTTTGCATTTTCCTTCTCTGCTCACACTTGTAAATGTGTTCCATATCCTTTCATCCGCTGCTGCAAGTTTTATACATATTCAATATTTACTGTGTATAACATAAATCTGTAATAAAACAAGAAAATATTTATGCCATGTTTTTTATAAACGGACATATATGTTATCTTGTTTTGTTATAGATTTACTACATTTCTAAATTGTAAGAAGTAGCTCATATAAAGATGCTGTAATCTGATTTCAAGGTCATGTTTATTATGATTGCACATGTTGCATTGTCTGGTGTTTCACAAGCACATTCATCTGCCATTTGTTCATCCCTTTACACTCTTTTCCTTCTCCTTTCATTCAATCATTCACTCACATATGATTACCATTTAAAAATGATTAATACATTTGTTATTCACCCATTAACCTGTCATCATTTTCTCAGTCATCTATCTTTATTCTTCAGTAATCATCCTGTATCATCCTTGCATCATTAATTTATGTTATTTACCACTTATCTATCTTTTCATTCACTTCTTACATCTTCTTACATCATTCCAGTGCCGTAAAATGTCACATAGGGCTCGCATAGTTGTTTGCCAAGTTTTCCTGTTCTCTGCGAGTCTTTCAATTTCATTAAGGGATGTTATGTGCACTAAACTGGCTTCTCTTAACAATGTCCTCTTTAGAGTTTCATGTGGTCGACCTCTTTTTTCTTCGGCCTGTTGTGCTCCATTTGATAGCTTGTTTTGGTATTCTCAGATTGTTTCTTCTCATCACATGGCCTACATATGTCCATCTTCTTTTTCTGATCACCCATGAAACAGGTTGTTGTTTGCTCATCTATCCTATCCCTGTCATTCCACTTTATACCAAGTATTTTTCTTCTTCTTCTTCTTCTTCGTTCGCACTGTCTGTCTATATCTGCAGTCCTGTCTCTTGGATAAATTTCACTGTTTTTTGTAACTCATGTATGGAACCGTAGAGCTTATCTTCTTTAGTGGTTTCACTGGGCCAGTAATTATTTCTCAGTGTCTCGTAGTTGATGCAGTTCTGGAGGATATGTTCCACGGTTTGGGGCACCTGGGCACATGTACATAGATTAGTAGTACCAACCTTAAACTTTGTATACATATGACTTCGGAGTCGGCTGTGTCCTGTTCGGAGACGGAAGATGGTGACTTGTTCCTTTCTGTTTAGCATGTGATAGTCATCATGTGGTGGTGTTTGTGGCTTCCTGTAGGTTTTATCATGCTTTTCTTCTGATTATAGGTGACTGGTATGTCTGGTTGCTCCATTTCAGTGCCCTCTTTGGCCAGATGGTCAGCTTTCTCATTGCCTGGTATCCCACAGTGGGAGGGAATCCACTGCAAAGTGACTCCATGTTGTAAGCCAATTTTTGACAAGGCATCCTTAAGGTCTGGTAGTTTGTTGCACTGAAGAGCCTCCAGTACTGATCTTGCATCTGTGAGAATTACTACAGGACATGTATCAATTCTGGAGTCTGATAGTTTTTCAACTGCAGCAATAATTGCCCTAACTTCTGCATCAAAGTTGTTGCAGTATTTACCAGTGGGTATGGAAATCTTGTCAATGGTGTTGTTTGGATATTCAATATATGCTCCTGCCCCACCATTTTTTATGGCATTATGTGCAGATCCATCTGTATACACACGTATCCAGGTGTCACATGGATATTTGTCATCTAGAACACTAAGTGTGGCTATTGATCTTACAAGACTGCTCTGCATCTCACCATTCTGCACATCTTTCACTTCAGTCTGAATAGTTATTTGTGTATAATCTGCTTCTTTCCATGGTGTATGCTCTGGTACAGATGATAATGGAGTGACTACAGTTGGAAGGTCAGGTAAAGTATTTTTCTAATTTCTTGTCTATTTCTTTAGTTGACTTCCAGCTTTCACATGCATAAATGAGATTGGATATCACATTTGAATTGAACAATCTTAACTTGGTTATTGTGCTTATAACTTTTGAATTCCATATGCTCTCAAGATTTTTGAAGGATAATGCTGCTTTTGCAGTTCTAATTCTAACTCCATTCCTGGTGACACCATCCTGGTCTGTGTAGCTGCCAAGGTATGCAAATTGGTTTACTTCATCAACAACTGTTCCTTCTACGTATATTTTTCCTTCTTGATTAATGAGAAGTTTCATTATTTTTGTTTCATCTTTGTTAATTTCAAGATCTATTTTGCTAGCCAAGGAAGACAGGGAATCTGTTTTTTCCTGCATCGATTTCACATTTCACTCACTTGCCATCACTTTATATATAAAACTACCATCTGTCATTCACACATCTGTCATCTTTTTCCAATCATCCAAATCCATTTCTTGTTTTGATAAAGTCTAAGTCTCAAGTTTTTAATATCTCAAACAATGTCCACAGCCTGGGCAGCCAAAGGCTAGTAAACCCAGTGAGGCTGTGCCAGGGGTTGGTGATGAAGATGACCACAGCAGCATCCCTCCAGCAAACACAGAAGATGAGAGAGTTGAAGCTGACCAAGTGCTTGAGCAAAGTTCCAAGAGGTTGTCAGGTGCTTCTGCTGATGTCACCTCCAAAGAGGAAGCTTCAAGTGATGCAGATGATGAAGATGATGAGGGTATTAGTAAAGACCAAGATTCTGGTTCAGGTGGAGTGAAAGGCTCCATAGCGGATTCTGCAGTGAAAGAAGAAGAAGAAAACCAGGAAGGAAAGAGCCCAGACAAGGAAGAGTCAGTTCAGCAGAGTACAACCAAGTCTAGAAAAACGATGGTCATCACAAAGAAAAGATCAGAGAACGTTGATCACAAAATGCCTAATATAAATGTGGTTTCCAGGCTCGCTGACTACATCAAAGCTCCAGTCCCTGTTAAGCCGAAAGAAGACAAAGAGAAAGAACAGATGAAGAAGATGAACAAAAATGTCAAGAACACAGGTAAAAAATCCTTGAGTATAACAGAACTCAATGGCACCATACAGGATGTCAGTAGATCTCCATCTGTTGATAAAGACTTGAAAGATAGTTATGACGAAAGAAGCAAAGTAGAAAAAGCTGACAAACCCAAACCAATCATTAAACGAGCCCCACCAAAGTCCAAATGGGGTAATATCATGTCACAGATTGAAGCCAATAAAGACACAGGCAAACCAAAGTCAATGTCTGAAGTCAAAAGCCCATTGGCTGCGTACCTTAGTGCTCCGCCTCCTCAAACAGCTCTGGAAGGTGAAGCACCAAACAAAAGAGAGTTTAAGTCTAAACTGAAACAGCTGCCACCTCCTCCTCCTAAGATTGACTTCAGCAAGATCAAGAGCAAACTCAACGTTCCTACTGCGGCCTCTGCTATGAAATCCACCCCAAAAAGAGAACCCTCGTCTCATCCCCATAAAGCGAAGAATGAGGAAAGAGCTGGCACAACATCTCATAAAGATGCTGATGACGAGTCGGAGGGAAATGTTGTTCTTCTGTTGGATCCTGTTGCAGATGGTGGTGCCTCAACAACAGGCAGCCATACAAACCTCAACATGTCTGGTAGTACAGAAGCCACCACAGATCCACATTCAAAAGAGGGTAAGTTAAGAGAGCTCATATATATCACCATAGACCATTTATATATTACTTGATCATTGACCACTGTCATCTGTCATTCATTTTGATAGTTAAGTTTATTTAATGCTGGTCTGTAGAACCTTCCTATGCTGTAAATAAGTTCCAAGTAGATGAACAACACTAGGGGTAAAGATGTTGTCTGATTTGGCAGTCAGAAACCCATACTTGACACGCTAGTATAATTTAAGATGCTAGTGTCAGGGTTGGTGAACAATAGTCAACTAAGACCCTGTCCCACCTTTCTCTTTGTGCCCCCAGTAACAGACCCATCCTGGCTAATGTCCCGATGGCAGTGGAGTCTGCTAAAGAAGTATTGCATGTCTGTCTTTTTAGTTTCACTCAGGGGCTGAAAAAAAAAAGACGTGAAATCTGCTCCCCATCCAACACAGTGCTGTACCTCAACATCTTCACCACATGGGCTGCCAAGAGCATCAGCTCACTGTTCCAGGGAGATAGAAAAAGAAGAAGAAGGTAGTTAAAGCAGTGGAAAATAGTCTATAAATCAGACATATCCAAAAGAGGTGTGTACTTCAGCGGTTTTTTCCTACTTCTAAACTACCCTAAGAGTTCCACCATAGGGAACATATCAATCCCTACATCACTGGTTAGGCTTGAGAGCCACAAAAAACTGATAAAATTAATATGGCATGGAGTTTTTGGTTGGAAAGCTCACATCATCTCTAAAACAAATGTTCAGCCATCAACACAGAAGATGACAAGATGGTCACAGATTGAAATCACACATGAAGGTCTTAATGACAACCGGATCATATTCGCCAAATGCTTACTCCATTTTTATGACTTCCTGCAGACTTATTTGGGTGTTTTTCTCATCCAAGGCAATGAATGTTGGTGTCAACAAGAGATCATTAACTCATGGTCTTTGCAGCAGAGAAAAGCCATGAAGTTATCATGAAAATGCTTGAAGAGTTCAACTTTAAAAAGTATGACTGGCAGCAATATCTAACTACACAGAAAACAAATATGATTAGGGCTAAGAATCTGTGTACAAAGAAATACTTTCATTCATCTGCATGTCCCCTGCAGAATTTTGCCTCCCTAACAGCACTCACTTCTGTGGGTCTCTCAGTTGTAAGCAAGATGGCCTGCTGCTGATGCATCCAGCTTAGATAATGAAAGTCCAGGTTTTTATTTTGAGGTCATCCAAGAGTAGGGAGTCTGAGTAACAAAGTGAATAGAGAACTACACTCTCACAGCAAGTTCACCTGGTGGCGCTTCGGAGATCAAGCTAAAAGACATGGATACCTAACTCCTCTTGGAGCTAAGGAAGTAGATCTGGTCAAGCATGATGCTGCACATCACTGGTGTCACCAACTTGGATAGGGAGGAATGGAGGCCATCTGTAGCAGTGATCTTTAATGACTTGGAATGCTGAGGAGGAAGAAGAAGACGATGCTGACCACATCTCCCTCTGGTGTGTTGACAGGTTGAGAAGAATACAGGCCTGAGATGGCATCCTCCAGGTGTCTCTGTGGGTTGACAGAATTACCTTGAGCTTATCTAAGACTGGAAATTTAAAGATCTTTAAGCCAAGATGCTCTAAACCCAAGATCATTTTTTTCTTCATTGTTCTTTTCTTTTCTCCAAAGATTTCTAATTAAATTTGGATATTCTTTCAACCTGAAATGTAGACCCTTTACAACAGCTTGATAATTCTTTCTTAGACTGTCTTAAATTTTATAATTTTTTTCCACACTGCCTTAAATTTAATAATTTTTCGCTACACTGTCTTAAATTTGACAGACTCCCCCCCCCCCCAAAAAAAAAAAAATAATAAATTTGATATTTTTCTGTAGACTGTCTTAAATTTGATATTTTCCTATTGACTGTCTTAACTCTTCTCGTGCCCTTGGTCACTGTATCGACCCTTCCAGTTTCCCAATTTGATATATCCTTGTAGACTGTCTTAAATTTGATACTTTCCCCTAGACTGTCTTATATTTGATATATCCTTGCAGACTGTCTTAAATTTGACACTTTCCCATAGACTGTCTTATATATCCTTGCAGACTGTCTTAAATTTGACACTTTCCCCTAGACTGTCTTATATATCCTTGCAGACTGTCTTAAATTTGACACTTTCCTCTAGACTGTCTTACATTTGATATATCCTTGCAGACTGTCTTAAATTTGACAATTCCCCCCAGGTAAAAGTAAAATTCCCATTTCCATGCCAATAAGATATATTGTGGAATACAGTGTTAGGTCCGTATTTTCCACGACGTTCGGCACATGAAAGTGTGATGTGGTCACTATCACGCCTGGTCGCTTTACCTTCCCAGATTTCTCTGGTAAAAATTTTCAGAGGCTGGGTGAACACTGGGGCCGTATTTGTCAGAAAAAAAATCCCGCTCGAACCCTCGACCATTCGGTTGCTAGACGAGTGTTCTAACCACTACACTAGCCGGTGTCCCCAGACTGTCTTAACTTTTTTTTTCACCTAGACTTTATTAAATTTAATCGGAGTCTTTATAGCAATACTTCGGGTTTGTCAAGTTTGGGCCGAATGTCGACATAGTGATACTTGTTTCGTTTCAGTGTAAAATCGATTAAAATTTTGGTTCGCATGTTATCTGCGCATGTCAGATTTACCCAGCATCCTTTTCACTAAGCGTTGGCATCCGGCAGTCATATTTTCAAAGACTGTTCAATTTTTGTGAATATTTTTCTAACTTGAGTCGAAAATGGACACCCCCTCTGACAACATGAGTGTTACTGGATGTGCCCCAGTTAGGTCTCAACCAGAAAGACGGGCCAAACTAGGTGCACGACGCTTATTTCTGACATTGTATGGTAATAATGCTTCTGACCTTGATTGTGACAATGCTTCTGAGCATGATTCTGATGAATTTGACAGTGCTTCTGACCATGAAACTGATTCAGACAATGCTTCTGATGGTTCAGATTTTGACCCTGAGACTGCAGTTAGTGATAGTGACAGTGACGGTCTTCCCTCGACAAGTGCTACTGCACCTGTCCCTGTTGCCACTGTCACTTCTGCTCCTCCACCTGCCAAACGGGCAAAGAGGAACGTTTCAGCGGCTCGAACAGCGAATGCAGAACTAGTTTCAACATGGAGAGCAGCACAGACAGATGAAGAAGTAGGTAATGCTACTAACGATGATGATGGCAGTGGCGTCTTGCTGAATCTTGGCAATGATAGGACACCTATGGCTTTTTTCCTGGCACTGTTGACAGAAGATATTTTGGACAGTCTCATTAGCTGCATAAATAATTATGCCGCTGTGAAACTTAGCCAAGCTGCAAGTCTCAAAAAGTGCAGTAGACTACATCGGTGGGTACCTGTTGGTCGTCATGAAATGTACAAATTTCTGGCGACACTCATAGCAATGAGCATTCATCGTAAACCCAAAGTCAGTGATTATTGGAGCACCATACCTTACATGCACACTCCATTCTTTAGCGAGATGTTTTCAAGGAATCAGTTTCAACTTATATACAACACCATGTTGCATGTCAGTGAAGCTGATAGTCAAGGCAAGTCCAGAATTGAGCCATTTGTCAATCTGTTGTTGTCATCATTTCAGGCAGCCTTTTACCCTTTCAGTGATCTGAGCCTCGATGAAATGGTAATCGGCTACAAGGGACGCTGGAAACACAGACAGTTCAATGCCAGCAAGCCATCTAGATATCACGTCAAGACCTACGGTCTTTGTGACTCCATCACAGGCTATGTTTTCAACCTGTTGATTTATTTTGGGTCTGACACCTCCTACATCCCTAGCAGTGCTGACCTTCCCACTCATGCTGTGAAGGTGTTTGATAGTCTGCTGGAGCCACTCGGATCTTCACATCACATCTTTGCAGACAGGTATTACACCAGTCTTCCACTTGTTGAGTATTTGCAGTCCAAAGGCCACAATTACACTGGCACAGTGAATGTCAAGCGTGGAGGTTTTCCTTCTGAGCTAAAAACTCAGAATATAGCTCCAAGACAACCCATCTACTATGTGAAAGATGGTGAAAAGAAAATTCTCTGTGTCTCCTGGAAAGACAGTCCTAAGACGAAACCTGTCCATGTTGTGACAACATATGGAAAAGCCACCGCAACTCCTGTTGTCCAAGGACAGGAGGAGATTGACACGCCTACCATTATTCACACATACAACATGTGTATGAATGGATGCAACAGGATTGACCAGAAGGTGTCATATTATGGCTTGCATTGCAGAAAAACAGTGAAGTGGTGGAAGAAGATATTCACTTGGACTTTGGAAGTTGTACAGGCGAATGCTCAGATATTATATTTATTATCTCATGAGGAGGAGCTTGCCAGGGAACATACATCTCTGGCCTGGTTCAAGGAACAACTTGTTGAAGGCCTGAGATCCCTGGCAACCAGCAGCACCATTCCTGGTGTTAGTGTGTTATCTTCCAGGTCACTGGGAAGGAGAGGAAATGCTCCAGTAGATCTTAGGTTCCAAGGTGCTCACCTGGTGGACATGGACAGGAACTTGAGGAACTGTGCCCACTGTTCCAGACCTGGTAAGATCGTCCGCTCAAAGTACTGCTGCACAACGTGCCCGGACAGACCTCATCTGTGTCCAAAAGAATGTTTTCGGAAGTATCATCAGCAGTCTTCGGCATGATGCTACTGCTTCCACAACTTCATTTGTCTGTGCTGTCTGCATTTTCTGTTTGGGCCAACTCTTTCATCTTTGTATTTATACCATTCTTGTTCGTTGTCTTTATTTCTTACACAATTCTTGGATTGGAGACAGTAGATGATAGTGTGTTGTACAGTCTTTATGTGTTGTACATATATTCTGTACATATTTTTTTTCCACTTTTCATATCATGTATATGTTTTCTGTAGATGTCTGTTTTGTACATAGCAAATGTATACTGCTTTGTGGTTTTTGTTGTTGCGATGTGTTTTTTTTTTTTTGCTGGCTGCCGGCTGAAAAGTTATCAAAAGTTCTGCAGATTTGTGCAGAAAGTGATTATATTTCATGTGAGGAATTCAATTTACCATCAAATTGTGTTTTATGAGTGGATAGTTACAGCTCTAATGGTAAGTAGAAAACAGTTTTATTTGTGTGTCATAATTTTTTTTTTTTTTGCTAAAAATATTGTTATTTTCTCACCAGTTATTTTTTTCCTAAAAGAAATTCTGCATTTATGGAATCTTCCTTTTTTTTATTTTGATGTATAATAAGTATACTTTTAACATGGAAATAATTTGTTACATTGACTTATTCATCTATACCCCAAAAATATCGCAACACGCATGGATTTTATTTGGCACCAGTATAATGTCCCTCTGGCTGTCTTTTAGTTTGAAAATTAATTACTGTCTGGGACTGTAGTAAATTTAATTATTTTTAAAGACTTTTATTTGGTGATTTAAAAATTTTTTTTTCTTTAGAGCCTGTATAAATAATTTGAATTTTTTTTTTTTAACTCTGCATTCTCTAAGCAAACTTGATAGTTTTTTTTTTAACCTAAGACTCTTTTTATATATATATATATATATATAATGTTTTCTAGTTTTTTTATCTTCTTCAATTATGCAGTATTTCACATTTTTTATTCAGTATTTTGTATCTAAATGTGTGATTTTTACATTTTGTCTCTCAAATGAATCATGTGATTAATTTAAACAATTTAAAACTTTAAAAACATTATAAAATATGAACTATTTATATAATTTTTAAAATCAAGCTTTTCCATACCATTTTACAGGAGTCCAGACTAAACCGGAATCTCATGACCAGAATAAGAAAGACGATCGCAGAATGAGCTCTGCTAGTTTCAAGTCTGAGAACATAGATGTATGTTTTTTTCTTTCCTTTCTTCCTTCTCTGTGTACAAGGAGTTAATAGCATACAAGTTATTTCTAACAGTATCAGTTTGGAAATTTGCCTGCTGTGACTTAACACTTCCTGGGCCTTTCGTCGCTTAGAAAATGCTTCCGGTTTCCCACATGGTGCCTTTAGTCGCTGTAGTGACGTTTAGTTTGTTTCATTAAAAACTCAGTGTAACATTTAGATTGTAAACATTTAGTGTGCGTGCCCTTTGACCCTTTTTTTTCAAAATGGCCGAAGATTGCTTAGTTACGAGGGAGAAAATTGAAATTTTCTGCTAGAAGTTTCAATTTTTGGTGATGTAGATAGGGGTATGAATATGCCATGTGATCAGACCAGCTAGGTCTAGACATATTTGACGACTGGAGAAGTAGTTAGAAGGTTATTTCAGACATTATTTTAGCCATAATGCAACAGAATCACAATACAACATCAACAGGTAGATCTACACATATCAGATGGTACGAAGTGTACCTCTGGACCTATCTGATTGTAAGTTGGACACAATCATTGTCTAAAAACATGACATTACTTCTTTTGTTTTCCTAAAAAAAAAAATCTGCATTTATGAAACTTTCATACATATTTAGTTGTTTTGAAACATAATAAGCACACTTTTCACATGGAAAAACTGTTTCATTCACATTTGACTAATATGCCCCTATACATATCAAGACCCGCACTTTTTAATCAGGCACCCAACTGAACATCCGCATTTCTTCCTGAGGCACGAGAGGAGTTAAAATTTGTTGGGATAAAAGTAAAAATGAACCGTACATCAAGCCAGCACTTTTCATTAACTTGTACGTTTCTGTCCTACTCCACTCTTGCTCCTAGTTGTTAATTATTTTTAAATGCACCGCAGGTGTTATGTGTATACATATATGTAAAGAGAAGTTCATTCTTTCGGCTGTCTGAGTCATTGTGGCTCATTGCTGCAGTTAATCTTTCACCCTAGAACAACACTGGCAGGGTTGGTAGATCTTGCACACCTGTGCGAATCACTGCAGAACAACACTGGCAGGGTTGGTAGATCTTGCACACCTGTGCGAATCACTGCAGAACAACACTGGCAGGGTTGGTAGATCTTGCACGCCTGTGCGAATCACTGCAGAACAACACTGGCAGGGTTGGTAGGTCTTGCACGCCTGTGCGAATCACTGCAGAACAACACTGGCAGGGTTGGTAGATCTTGCACACCTGTGCGAATCACTGCAGAACAACACTGGCAGGGTTGGTAGGTCTTGCACGCCTGTGCGAATCACTGCAGAACAACACTGGCAGGGTTGGTAGATCTTGCACACCTGTGCGAATCACTGCAGAACAACACTGGCAGGGTTGGTAGGTCTTGCACGCCTGTGCGAATCACTGCAGAACAACACTGGCAGGGTTGGTAGATCTTGCACACCTGTGCGAATCACTGCAGAACAACACTGGCAGGGTTGGTAGGTCTTGCACGCCTGTGCGAATCACTGCAGAACAACACTGGCAGGGTTGGTAGATCTTGCACACCTGTGCGAATCACTGCTCCCATGATATTTAGGCAAAGTCTGAACAAAATTAAAACTTATCTAAACCAAACCATATTTTTGAAATTATAGAACTTCTTTCCAGTTTCTGTCTACCAGAGCTTCTTGTCTTGTTGTGTGCAACCTCCCTGTAACTGCGAGCTGGTGTTCTTTGCAGCCGATGCTGTGAAGGTGTTGAAGAACAGCATCATATTGGCGTGGGAGCAGGTTATGGCAGGTACTTTTTCATTCTCGGAGTACAGCTAAAAAGCAGGGGGTGTGCAATGCTTCTTTAGCAGACTCCACCACCATGGGGACTATGGTAATCCCTGCCCCGTTAGCCAGGCTAGGCCTATTGCTGGGGGGTACCAACTGAGAGGTGGAACAGGGTCTTGGTCAGCTATGGTTTACAAACCTTGATGCTAGCATATCAGCTGTTGGTTGCTGATTGCCTGATTGGACGACAGTGTCTTCAAAATTTATTCTGCTGGAGCATGAGCGAAAAAGACACAAGTTAGTTCCAGTAACTGGATCTATGTGTGGTGCTAGAAGTGATGACCATCGGTAATGTGAGATATAACTACTTCATTAGCAGTTTCTCCTCCTTCCTCTTACACATCAATGACCAGTCATGCCATCTGCATTCTGTAGGTGAAGGCAGCACCTGCCAAGGCTCAGAAAAAGGGGGCAGCTCCTCCAGCAAGTGAGTACTGATTATATTGTGTTACCTGTGCTCCAGTCTGTCAGTCCATTCAGAAACCCACCTGTCTCTGGTCTGTTTAGGAGCTTTCCTCTTTCAGTTTTTAACAAGTGGCCCCACAAGGCAAAGACAGCTGAAAAATAGTTCTTTGACAGGTCATGAGATGAAAGAAGTTAGAAAACCTGACAATGATTGGACATGTCGTGAGAAAAGAGAAGTTAGAAAACCTGATTATGACTGGACATGTCATGAGAAAAGATAAGTTAGAAAACCTGATAATAACTGGACATGTCATGAGAAAAGAGAAGTCAGAAAACCTGATAGTGACTGGACATATGATTAGCAAAGAGAAGTTAGAAAACCTGAAAATCACTGCTAAATGAAACAAATAGAGAGAAAGCCAAGATGAAATTAGTTGAAAAGCAATAGCCACTTCATTCAACTGTCACTGATTGGTTCTTAGAAACAGAGAACATTATTAGCTTTTTGTTACACCAAAGTACTTTTTTCTTGCCGTTACGCATGCAGGAAACTCTCTACTATAGAGAGCGGAGCAACAAAACTCCTTCAGATCATCAGAGGAAGTATATTCACTTTTTAACATTTATCCAATATATGAATATAGGATCCACCTAACAAGGAAAGTTGGTAAGCTCTAGATGTGAATTTTCACGTAAATGCCTTCAGCCGTGTGAAGCAGTTACTAATCAACAACTCAAGACCTCTGGGAAGTCAGAGGGCTACACCCTTCCTCCCATCCCCACCCATATTAAAGTGTCAAGTTTAAAAGGGCTGAAGTACTTGTTTGACTGAAAGGTACTACTCTGATGATCAGAAGAGTTGTGATGTTATATCACTTTAGTGAGACGTGAGAGAAAGAAAAATCACAAGAGAATTACCTGGGATTTGAACACGGACTCCGGTAGGACGAGCAGCCGTCTAGCCACGAGAGAACAGCTTACTATCGACTTGGGGTGCTAGTTGGCTAAGTCGATAGTAAGCTGTTCTCTCGTGGCTAGACGGCTGCTCATCCTATCGGAGTCCATGTTCGAATCCCAGGTAATTCTCTTGTGATTTTTCTTTCTCTCACGTCTCACTAAAGTGCTTTGTCTACGATTTTTTCGAGGTCTAATCATACAAAATTTGTTCTCTTACTTTACTGTACCAAAGCCTCGTAGTTTCCTATTTATAAAAAATTATAAAAAATTGATGTTATATCACTCTCTCCAAAAATTTCTTGCTGGCAGGAATTCAATTGAAGTCATTGACTTTGATTATTGAGAAAAGCAGCTGGTGATGGCTGGGACATGTGCTCTGGGTGACTGGTGACTGGATGCCAAAAAAAACAGTACTAAGATAGACACCTCAGGGATACAGGAGTAAGGGTAGACCAAAAGAGACAAGAAGAAGAACAACAGAGAGGATACTGAGCAACAGATGGCTTACCTGGGCAAGAGCAGAAAAGAAAAATGCAAAAGATGGGCATTTATGGATAATGCTTGCTGAAGCCCCATGTGCCATGGGCACCTAAAGGTTCAAAGAGAGAGAGAGAAAGTGTCTTCCTGCTTTCTAAGAACTTTTTAAAATTACAGATTGTTAACACTTGTTAAAAGTAAAGTAACACTTCTGATTTGAACACTTTGCTGCTCCTCTGTGGCCATTAATATTTATTTCATTTTTGTTTTGGAACGGATCATTTCAGAACAAACATTTGTTTCTTTCCTGTTGCATCTTTTGTTGCAATCGTGTTGTTATTTCTGTTGTACTACATTAGATCAGTCAAGAAAGTCACAAGTCACAAACACCACCAGATCTGTGGCAAACATCAGCAGCGCCAAAGGCCCAAGAACCTTCACAACGAGAGCCGCTCTAAAAGAAGAGGTAGATAAACTTGAGTTGCTGTGCGAAGCCAAGATAAAGGAGGTCATGATCACGCAGATGCAGCTGGAGGCTGTTTCCCGAGCTTTCGATGCGATGGCGGTTGTGGTCAATTACTGCAATTCTGAAGTGAGTTCTGGAAAAAAATTCCCCTCTGGAAAGGAACTGTCTGTTGTTAGATTGAAGTTGTGTGGATTAAAGACTGAATGTAAAAGTTTTTTCATTTTAAATTGTACTCATGCTTGATATAAATATATAATACAGGTGATTGAGGATCCCTCTAATCTGTCCCACCACTCATAAACACACACATGCATGCACACATGCTTACAACAACAAAAAAATTTCTGTTAGGAGGTCAAGACTGTCCTTTTTGGCATTCATCAACCCATAACTGACATGGTTGGTGAGCCATACCTGGCCAAGATCCTGTCCCACCTTTCTGCTGGTAACCATAGTAACAAGCCTACCTGGCTAACAGACAGGGATCACAACAGCCCTCATGGTGATAGATTCTGCTAAAGAAGCATTACATATGCTCTGCTGTTTAGCTTCACTCAAGGAAATAGCCTCCATAATCTGCTCCCAAGCTGACAGATGCTGTGCCTCAACATCCTCAGCACTGGCTTCAAAGAACACATATATATACATACATATACACACACGCGAACGCACGTGCATGTGCGCTGCTTAAAATGAGTGCATGTGATAAGTGTTAAAGTTCAGAGATAATGAACAGAATGTCAGCCTAAATGCCCAGTTCTTCACCCTTTGAGTATTTTCTCAACTTCAGGTGAACAGATGAACTTTATTAAGTTGAGAAGGCTAGTCCCTGCCTCAGATTGTCTCTCTTCTGAATCAGTAATAATGTTCTGTATTTAAGCTGATCTGGTTGTTTCAGAGAGCTTCTGTAATCTGTGTACTTTTCTGTTTCAGCTGAAAGCTTTTGAGTGCCCAGCCGCACTGAAGGCATTGGAAGATGCAAATAAACAGCTGGAGTTGTGTGTTTCTGAGCTTGGTGAGTCCACGCTGTGGTGTCTTGTCCTCTGCTCGTTTCTATCTTGTATTTTCTTACACACTCGTTACCAAGCCCAGTGAGTGAAATCATATCGGCTAATAGGTTGTTTCAAAGATGATTGAGATTTTAGATCTTACAGCATCCTCTATACAGTCCTGACCTTGCTCCCTCTGATTATCGTGCGTTCAGACCACTAAAGGATGCTTTGAAAGGATGAAGATTTGAGAGTGATAAAGAGGTCAAACAAATGGTGCATTTCTGGTGAGGGCACAACTCAAAAAGTCTTTTTTTTTGGGTAGAGTAAAGAAGTTGGTTGACCAGTGTGAGAAGTGTATTGAAGAGGAGGGTGTAGAAAAATGACATTTGATTTGTATTTCAAACTGAATTATATATATTTGAAATTGTTAATTTGCCGTTAGTTTTTGAATCACCCTCATGATTAATAGGGAAATAGAGCAAACAAGGGGAATAATTTTACATCACTTTACAAAATTCCTCTCTGAGACCCTGTATGTTACACACATTCCTCAACAGGTAGTGCAGGAATAATCTGTGTAAATGTAATATTACTACCTATAAATGTAGTACTGAACTTTAAGATTGTGTCTTTACATCCATGGCTGCAGAAGATTACAAGATGAAGTGGCTATCTCTTTTTACTATTTTAATCATAGAATATTTATTGATTATAATCAAAGACTATAAATTGTGTTTATACTCTTTATTTTTGCTGAGTTTGGGAAGCAGACTTAATCATATTTATTAGGGGGAGGGGTTGAAGAGATGGGGGGAAAGATACTGGATACGACCTAGTTCTGTTCCTGGTCTGAGGGAGCTGCTTTGTTACACTCTGGTCATGCCCATAAGTGTTCTGCATTCAGCATCAGGATGCCCTTTAGTGTTTTGGCTGATATAATACCAATGCTGTGTTGGTTGTAAATGGCTCATGTTCTAGTGCACAAAAGGGATTTGCTTCCACTTCCTCTGATTACATGTAAGTCATTGAGTCAGGCATGATATGTTCTTTTGAGGGAGGGTTTTTTTTTTTTCATGTTGAAAGAAGAATCGAACCAGCAGGCGCGAAGAAGAAGAAGAGTGAAATAATGATCCTCTTCTTCTTTTGCATTCGAGTTTTGTTGGTCACATCAGATCCTGATCCCTGTCAACATGTCAAAACTCACACACCTCTCCAGATCCTGAAAAAAAAATCCCCAAGCTTGTGTCCTCTGGCCATGTCTCATGCCCCAAGTCTGCATGGTTTGGGCACTCTTGAAGGATATGTTGTGGTTAAACTGTGTTCAGCAATCCATGGCTGACCCCTAGCCTCTCAGCTGTTGAACCATAACTGACCAAGACTCTGCATTTGTTCCATTGGTGCTCTCAGACTCTGTGCTTGTTCCATTGGTGCTCTCAGACTCTGTGCTTGTTCCGTTGGTGCTCTCAGACTCTGTGCTTGTTCCGTTGGTGCTCTCAGACTCTGTGCTTGTTCCGTTGGTGCTCTCAGACTCTGTGCTTGTTCCGTTGGTGCTCTCAGACTCTGTGCTTGTTCCGTTGGTGCTCTCAGACTCTGTGCTTGTTCCATTGGTGCTCTCAGACTCTGTGCTTGTTCCGTTGTGCTCTCAGACTCCGTGCCTGTTCCGTTGGTGCTCTCAGACTCTGCTTGTTCCGTTGGTGCTCTCAGACTCTGTGCTTGTTCCGTTGGTGCTCACAGACTCTGTGCCTGTTCCATTGGTGCTCTCAGACTCTGTGCCTGTTCCGTTGGTGCTCTCAGACTCTGTGCCTGTTCCGTTGGTGCTCTCAGACTCTGTGCTTGTTCCGTTGGTGCTCTCAGACTCTGTGCTTGTTCCGTTGGTGCTCTCAGACTCTGTGCCTGTTCCATTGGTGCCCTCAGTAACAGGTCCAGCCCTGATAACAAGGCAAGGGGTTGCTATAGTCCGTATGGCAGTGGAGTCCGCTAAAGAAGTTGAGGCCCCTTCTCCTGCTTGTTAGCCCTGTTCTGAGTCTTTGGAAATATCCGCTGTATCCTTCTTCCCTTCTGACATGGTGCTTATGCTTCAACTCTTTCATCACATCAGCTGCAAAGAACATTCTGCTTGGAGCTCCAGGGAGATAGAACAAGAACAAGATTAGTGGAGGCCAGCATGGCCATGCATTCTAATTACCAGTTTCTCATTTAGGAAACCAGGGTTCAGATCATAGTAAAGTCCACTGGTTTTTTTTGTTTTTTTTTAATTTGGTCAGGGTAGCAAAAATAAAAACCCAGGCTATATTGCGGCAGCTACTTTGGTAAACTGAAAAGGCCCCAAGGTCTACCAAGCCTCTAAAAATGTGTACCAGATAAATCTGGGAAGGTAAATAATACTGACTACATCACACCTTTATGTGCTGAAGGTTGAAATACAGGCCTAGCACTATATCCACTGCATACCTTAATGGCATGGAAACGGGGATTTTACCTTTAGCATGCTCTAGTAAATGAGGATTTTACCTTTACCTCACACTGTTAAGCTGCCTTTAATCCCTGCCTCCGATCTTCCCCCAATGGATGCTGGGAAACTGACATATACAAAAGCAGTTTTAATGTATTTCACAGCTGACCTGAATTCTCAGAATGAGGCTCTCAATAAAAATTTGGACCAGGTGACACGGGAGAAAGCCGAGGAAGCTCGGCAGAAGCAAGAAGCTCTGGAGAGAGTAGAGAAGGTGACGGAAGAACATTCAAAGCTGATTGAGGACCTCAACAACACCCACAACACAGCACTCAGCAGTCAGAGACAGGATCTGTTAGCTAAACATGATGAAGCCATGAAGAAATGTGAGTTGTCCTCATAATTAAGTGTCTGTTTTTTATATGTAAATGTCAGGGAGCAGGATAAGCTGTCCCAGATGCTACATCTGGTAGTTCTTAACTCATTACCTCACAGTGCTGCCTGGAAGACTTTATGTCACTTATATCATGCATTCTTCCGGTGCCATTAAACATCACATAGGGTTCACATGCTGGTTTGCCAGGTTTTCCTGTTTCCAGTGAGTTTTTCAGCCTCATCAAGGGATTTTATGCCTGCTAATTTGGCCTCTTTTAACAGTGTCCTCTTTAGAGTTTCACCTAGATGACCTCTTTTTCTTTGGTCTTTTGTGTCTCACATTATAGCTTGTTTTGGGATTCTCTGACTGTTTCTTCTCATCATGTGACTGATATATGTCCATCTCCTTTTTCTGATCATCCATGGGACAGGTTGTTGTTCAGTCATCTGCCTTATCTCTGTGTTCTTGAATTCGTTCCATTTTATACAGAATATTTTCCTTGGGCATTTGTTTTAAAAAGAATCTAATGTGTTGTCTATTGCAGCCTTATAAATGAGCTAGAAAATGTAGATATTATGCTTGTTGAGGTGATGAAGCAGAGGTCTATGTGTAGCCTTGTAAACTACAACACACTTAAGACTTGAGAGAAGGAAAAATAGAATTAACTTGACTTGAACCCCAACCCGTAAACAGTTTCATAGAACAAATATAATTTCAGTACAGTATAGGTTCTAAGGGCTGTTATAGCCTTCAAGACAGCAGATACTTCTTTACTGATGTGTGGTGGGCACATACACCTATAGTTATATGTCTCCATTACACATTTGCCTTTACAATGAAGAATACAAACAATTGTGAACAACTGAATCATGTCTAGATAATGGAGGTAGATTGGCCACACACTAAGGAAACCAGACACTAGAGCAACAAGGCAGGCACTGACATGGAAGCTCCCAGGTCTAGAACTACTTATAGCACGGAATCTGTGAAAGTGCTCAGAGACAAGGGATACACCTGTAGGGAAATAGAGAACAAATTCAAGAATAGGGATGACTGGAGAAATTTTATTAGTGCCTATACTTCCAAGGGAGTGATGAGCAATGATGATGATAAACTGCACTGATGCAAAAAAAAAAATGGTTTTTGGAAGAAAGTACAACATTTATAACAGACAGTTAAGAAAGCAAATAAAAGACATTCTCCAGAAATGTTGCAGACAAAATTACTACTACTACTACTACTACTGCTGCTGCTACCACTACTACTACTACTTCTGCTGCTACTACTACTGCAGCTGCAGATACTATTATGACTGCTTCTGTTGTTGCTGCTGCCGCTACTACTACTACTACTACTACTACTACTACTAGCACATGTTGAAAACATCTCTGAGTAAGAAAATGGAATCAATTTAAAATTTAAAAAAATTTAATTCACAATATATGAAAATTTATTTTTATTAATGAATTCTACTTTCAGTTGGCCAGTTTCATGAGATACAGATTCAGTTGTTGGGCCAAACCCATGAAAGACAGGTAAATTGCCCTCCTCACAGAAGTTCATGCTCTTCTTGGGGGGAAGTGGAGTAGATGAAAAAGAAATAAAAATTGGTGGTGGTCGGGGGTGAAAGGTAGTTTGAGTTTCTCTCATTGGCCATATCTATGTCCCAAGCTGTAGGAATGTGAAGTGTTAGTGTCTTCACATTTCTAGGCCACTACACCATTTGAGGTAAGGATTCTAGCAATCTGTCCTTGCTGAAGAGTGCCTGAACCATGCAGACCTGAGGCATGAGACATGGCCAGAGGACACAAGCTTGGATCAGGATCTGGAAAGGACTGCGGGCTTTGCCTTGTCAGCAGGGATCAGGATCTGAAGTGACCAACAACCTCGAGCGCAGAAGAAGAAGTCCTTGCTTACTTTGTTTTGTCTGGGGAAATCCCGGGTACCCATTTTCTGAGGCTAGTTTAACCCCCAGTGCTGCTGGTTGGTCCAGTTAATACGTAAAAGGTAATGGTAAAAATTCCTGTTTCCATGTCATTCAGGCATTTTGGTGATATAGCATTAGGCCCGTATTTCCACGATGTATATTGCCATGAAAGTGTGATAATATTTATCTGTATGCTTATCTCTTTATGTGATTTTCTTTCTGTCCGTGACATTCTAAGTGCCCTTGTATAAGATTTTATTTCAAATGCTGTTAATTCTCGTTCCTTGTGTCCATGTTTCACATCCGTATGTTGCCACCAGGAATATATAAGCTCTTGGTAAACATGGCTTTGTTTTCTTGTTGGAGTGATCAGATAATTATGGTGGTGAGTTTAGAATTTTTTCATCATTTTATAAAGGAAAAAGTTTATAATAGTGTCGGTGACATGTTTCAGGTGGCAGACATGACAAATGAAAATAAGCTGGAAACGAACAGGCTGAAGATAAGCCATTTGGAGGATATACAGGAGCTTAGGAACAAGCATGACATGCAGGTGGAAGGTGAGTACATGGAACATGATGGTGGTGATGATGAGGGCTGTATTGGATGTTGGGAATTGTATACAGAGATAGCAGTGAAAAAAGACCTGTATGGATGGGTGGGTGAGTGGGTGGATGAATGTATGATGGAAGGAGGAAGAGAGAAAGGGAGGAAAGCAGTGCTTCTTAGCTGTGTGGCAGTGCAGCTAGCTGTTCACACCAACAATTCATACTGGCATCAAATTTTACATGACAAGAAGAAGAATAAAACTGCTACCTTTATTTTTTTTTATTCTTTCTTTATGTTCCTTTGTGCTCTGTTGGCTGAAGAAAAACATTATAGTGCTACATGAATTTATTTACACAGCTCTTTGGATTTTAGAATTTCTTTACTATGAGAATTTTACACTATATTCTGTAAATTGACATTATGGTGTACTTTTGCACACAAAATATTTACACATGGGTTGAAAATTTTGAGAATGAACCACAAAACCATAGAAAGCACATGAGAGGAAGGTATGCAGAAAATGCAGCCAGAAATATGAAAAAAATAGAACAGTAATTCTCTAGATAAAGCCAATGATAGAAAGACCAGTTTTGCTGCAAATGCCATAATTCATTAGAAGAGACTATCAATTTATCAGCAGAGTGAAAACTTCACAGTTAAAAAATGAATTCTAAGTGTCAAAACAGTTTCATATAAACAAAATCTCTGTAAAATCTTGTTATAAGAAAGGTAAAATCTCTATTTCCATACCATTAAGGCATGTTGGGGATATGGTGTTAGTCACCCAGCTACATTTCATACATCATCTTACATCTTTCCCACATAGGGCTCACATGGTAGTTTGCCAAGTTTTTTCAGCAAGCTTTTCAACCTCATCAAGAGGTGTTATGCCAACTGAACTGGCTCTATCTTAACAGTGTCCTCTTTAGAGTTTCACCTGGTCAATATCTTTTTCTTTGTCATGTTGTGTTCCACTTTTTGATAGCTTGTTTTGGGATTCTCTGGCTGTTTCTTCTCGTCATGTGACCAACATATGTTCATCTTCTTTTTTTCTGATCACCCATGAGACGGTTTGTTGATTGCTCATCCGTCTTATTTCTGTATTGCTCTTGAATTCGTTCCATTTTATAGTGAGTATTTTCGTCTATATTGTTTATGTCATTAGTTGTTTTCCAGCTTTCGCATGCATAAATGAGGGAGGATATTATACTGTTCAAAAAAAGAAATGCAACAAATACGATGTTGCGATTTAAACTAAAATTTGCTGATCAGACAAAGGCACATTGCCTGAAATGTTCACTTGGATATCAGCTTTATGTGCTGACCTGAATTGTACTCAAGAGATGATTCATGAACACAGAAAAGTGACACTAGACAAAACAGCATTTTTGATAACTCTTGACAGGTTCACGAGAGTCCCATGAAACTTACTGAACACAAAACTCACTGACCATGTTATTGAATGTCTATAAAAGATTGACACTGCTCGAATCAATTCATTAGAAAATTCAATGTGCAAATATGGCTCATCTCACTACAGAACGATTCATCATCATTGAATGTTTACAGACTGGACAGTCACAAAGTATAGTGGCCAGACAATTTAATGTGGTTAGAAGCACCATGGTCGCCTTTGGAGACCGATTGCGTAGTGGAAGACCCATAGTCACAACTCCTGCTGAAGACCACTTCATACAGCTGCGTCCTCAACAGCCCAGTCAATGACAGCAGCTTGTCGAATTTCAGATCAAATGGTCAGGAACTGGCTACATGATGCTGATCTTTGGACTAGAAGACCCTACAGAGGTCCTGTTCTTACGGACCAGCATCGCCAGAACCGACTGCAGTGGGTGAACCAGCATCGTCATTGGACCGTTGCGAATGATTGGAGAAGGGTTTGGTTTAGTGATGAATCATTCTTTCTGTGCCAGCGACATGATAGATGGAGAAGAAATTACCACAGAGTCCAGAACTGCATGGATGAGGCTCCTCCACATAGTGGTTGAGGTGTACTGGTGTGGGGGATGATCAACTTCATGGGAAGAAGTGACCTGGTGCAAATTGAAGGGCACCTGAATGCCCAATGATATGCTGCTGAAATTCTTCATCCTCACGTCCTTCCACTTCTGGCTGCACCAGGGTCAGTTTTTCAGCATGATAACACTCGACTTCATGTGTCACAACTCACCATCCAGTTCCTCGCTGACAACAACGTCCAGACCATTCCGTGGCCATCCATGTCATCAGACATGAACCCAATAGAACACAGGGATGAACTCAACAGAGAAGTCCACCCTCGAGATGTGGCCCCAACCAGTCTCTGACAGTTGTCTCTTGCCCTGCAGGAAGAGTGGGCAGCCATCCCACAACAGATCCAACAGCTGATCGGCTCCATGTCAAGGAGATGTCATTCTCTGAAACAGGCCAGAGGAGACCATCCACCTTATTGCAATGGAGGCCTCAGTTGCAAAGAATAAAAGTCCAAACCAAATTTACTGAACATCATTTCGTTGTAAAAGTCTTAAAGTTTCATCATGCCAAGATTGAAACATTAATTCCATAAAATAAAATTTTGATACACGTTTGAAATTTGGTATCCATTACGACTACAGTACTGTTGCATTTCTTTTTTTGAACAGTATACATTTGAATTGAGTAATCTTAACTTGGTGTTTGTACTTATAAAATGTTCTCTAGATTTTTGAAAGTCAATTCTGCTTTTGCAATTCTAACTTCCTTTCTGGTGTCACCATCCTGGTCAAATTCACATTGTCACTGATGTCATCTGCAGAATTAAGATCTTCTAGTTGGGCCCTGTGTACCTGCATTTATCTTCCCAGAGTTCTCTGATACCCATTTTTAGAGGCTGGATAGACCTCGGGTCCTTTTAGATGTGATGGTATCAGAAAAAAATCCCTTACTCCAGCCCTACCTGTTTATTCTAACTCTTCTCCTTTACTCCAACCCTATCCCCTACTCCAGCCCCACTCCCTTAAAAAATGAAATAAAATGAGCTACGTTAACTAAAAAATAACCACAGTATTTACATTCAACAGAAATACACCAACAGCACAGAAACAAGCTGGACGATATGACTTACCACTATGAGTCAATAAAACTCTCACTTCTGGTACGTATGGTTGTTGTTTAACATTTCCCATTTGGTCAACGTCCGGTCACACGCAGACATCTAACAATACTTCTAATTCGCAAATAGAATTTGTTTGAAAGTTTATACATAGATGAATCAAATGAAAGCTAGAAACTTTTATTTAGTACAGGAAAAAAATAACACTATGTACGGTAGTACAGAATAGACATCATCATCATCAAATTCCTGGATAAAAAAATTTGTCTCCATGGTGTTGAGTGCGTGTCTATCTTGAGATGTTTAGTTTCATATGAACATTTTATAAACTTGAAAAGCAAATTTTGAATAAGAAAATTTGATAGTTTTTCATTCTTTTTTTTTTTTTTCATATTTTGAAACCACAACTTTATTCTAAAACATCTTTTCTATAGGAAAAGGTTGAGGCTTTGCGTAAAGAATGTGAAGGGCTAGCTTACAGGGCCCGAAACAGCGAGGAAGCTTTACGTAGAGACGCTGATGTAAAAGTACAGGTATGAATCTAGCAGTCAATCAGGTGTATGCATTTTAAATGTCAGTAAATTTTTATAAACAGTTAAATTTCATTAGCTTCATTCTTCTTGCGTCAGTTTCTATAGCAGCTGGTCTTGTTTGGAGTGGGGGTCACTAGCCCTGTGAACCAGCCCCCAACAATAAGGACCAGGATGCTGCCAGCGACTGACCTCTACCTTGCTGGAACCTGCCAGGAGTAAACCTCCTGGTGGTATAGCTCTTGGGGTCATCAGGGCATGCATGCTGACACTCCACATCCAGGGAGATTGCGAAGGACCTGGCAAACATTTTGTTTTTCCACATAATGATGTAATATTTAGTTAAAATCCAGGTCCTCCCTCATCTTAGACAGTTTATATTGCCTCAGATGGCTACTGTATGTTATTATCAATTAATACTTCAACAGTCCAGACAAGGAGCTATGTCACATCTATTAATCTCATCATCAGCAAGAGTTTTTCTTGTGTGCTCCGCAGTTTTCCATATATGTCGGCTCATAAGTCTCACTCTGAGCATGCTAGTGTTCTAGAGTCTGGTGACCATTTTGGCAAGAAAAAAGCCTATTTCAACAGACTGATTATATAAAGTTATGCTGTATGTATTCTGTGTCCCGCAAAGATGTGTTTCATGCATTCTCTCAATTTTCATGTATTCCTAAAATTGAGTTGTATGCCTTCTCTTTTTCATCATTTTATGGCATTCTTAAAACTATGTTTCATGTATTCTCTGCCTCACAGTTTTTTTAATAACTGTCATTATTCTTTACTTGGTCTGTGTCTGACTAGTCCTAGCAGAGCTTGATATGGCCTCAGTGGTAAAAGCTCAGTCAAAAGCTCTTTATCTGATAAGAGTCCAAGTTTCAGGATATCATCTGCTTTGACTACATGGAACACGAGTTCTCAGTTCTACGACAGGGAACAATCAACCCAGTCGTAGATGGCTGAACTGATGATAGCATAGTGTCTTGGACAGTCCTGCTCCAAAGATTAAGATTTATGATTTACCTATCACTCTCCAGCTGTCCCAGAAGTATAGATGGATCCTTGATGTGATTTTCTGGGAAATAACTGTGTTCAGATAATGGAATATCTGTCTGCCGTGTGAGATGCATTAGATTACATTTTTCCACATGCTTGTAAGTGAATAATAGACAGAGTAGGAGGTTATGCATGATCATTTTGTTCTTGCTTTGGACCAATTGTCTCTATGGATGAGAATGTGATAAAGTCCTCTGTCACTTGCATGGTTGCCAGCTCATCTTTCTTTACCTAGCCGATATGAATGAGAATATTCACCCTCATTTAAGCATGCGAAAGCTGGAAAACAACTAAAGAAATAGACAAAAAATTAGACTCTTTTGAAAAAACAAATGCCTAAGGGAAATACTCACTCTGTATAAAGTGGAATGAATTCAGGAACAACACAGAGATAAGGCAGATTAGCGAACAACAACCTGTCTCATTGGTGATCAGAAAAGGGAGATTACAATTTCACCTTACGAGCCATTGATTAGTGTGATTCTTTGATATCACTCACATCTCCAAGCTCTGTATAGTAGGGATGGTCAGTCCCTCATTAGGATTTCTCTTACTTCACTCGTGTACTTTCACTGATCAGCCAAGACTGTTTCCCAGGCTGTAGCTGACACTGTACACATGTAGTATTTAAAAGAGGTATGCATAATCTAGATAATGAGAGGGGAACCAGATAGGATCCTGAATATCCATAAAGATATAGCTGTTACTGCTTTGTGCAGAAATGACAACTGCGGTAAAACCTGTTCTAGTAATGAAGTTAGATAGAGGTATATGGTTCAGTTTTACAAAAAGATAGGAAGATCCAATATTTTGACAAAAGCCTTTTTTTAAAGATGACTTACATAAACAACACAACAGATAAAAATACAAAAAAACAAAAGAAAAATCTATTTTTTGTGTTTTTAATCTGTTGTGTTGTTTTTGTATGTGCTCCATGAAAAAAGGCTTTTGCCAAAATATTGGATTTTTGTATGTTCTTCATTTGTATGTGCTCATCTTGCTTTCTGCCATTCTTGTTTCTGTTACTGCACTCAACTCAGTCTAATAAAATATGGGATTTGAGTCACAGCAAGTGAAGATAAAATAAAAACCAACTAAAACAGTAATAATATAAATAATAATACTGGAATATTGCTTATATTTCAGATGGCCCTAGCTCCCTACCTCAGTCTCCCAAGTGAGATCGAAAGCTTGAAAGCTGTTCAGGAGATGAGAATTGAAGAAATTCAGAAGTTACGCACAAAAAATATGGATCTAGAAAAGCAGGTACAGAACTTGCTCATAGAGAATATCTGCCAGTTTGTAATTCTTTTTACTCTTCAGTTGAAATTCAGTGCCTTTGTTCTAAATTTGTAAGTAGCAGATCTTTGAAAATAGAATCTTAACTCTTCCCATGCTGGAGGAAGAAACACGGACGTGTCCTGGAGTGCGGGAGTAAAAACGCGGGTCTTGATATGTTAGGGGGTCTAGTTGTAAAATGGAATGGAAAACAGTATTTCCATGTACTTCCGTATACTTATTATGTTTCAAAGTATAGCTAAATGAATGAAAATTTCATAAATGCAGTTTTTTAGGAAAAAAGAAGTAATGTGATGTTTTTAGACACTGATTGTGGCCATCTCACCATCGACGAGGTCTAGATCTGCACTACTTACCATCTGAGATGTGTAGATCTACTTGTTGATCTCATATTCTGATTCTGTGTTGCATTCTCGCTAAATTAATGTCTGAAATAACTCATAACTACTTCTCCAGTCATCTAAATATGTCTAGATCTACTTGGGATACATTCAAGAGCAGTGGGGTGGTCACAGGCCATGTCCATGCCCCTATCTACATCATCAAAAATTGAAAAATTTCTGTCTTTCGCTTCCTTTTTCTCGCTCGGAATCGCTCGTAACTAGACACTCTTTCGCCATTTTGAAAAGTGTCACTGGAATCGCGGACGAAATATGTACACTCTGTTACACCGCTTGTTTTAATGAAACAAACCAGTGACATTATAACGACTATTCGCACGCACCGGGTATACCGGAGCTGACACTATAATGTCGAAAAGCATGGTAAGAGTTAAGAAATTTTGAATCTGTGATAGATCCTGTATCACAGGAATGGAGAGTTACAAATAACAAAGAAATTCGCATGCTATTCCAGTCTCCACTTATAACTACCATTATGAGAAAAACATTTGTGAACCTGTGAAGGGTTATCTATTTTTTTAACTCCTGCCTCTAGGCCACTGTACAGGGCTGCTTCCAGTAGACGCAATTGACCGAGCCATCTCTACGTAGCTGTTGATTTTTTTTTTCTGTTGAAAACTCAATTTACCTTTTCATTTAACCAGTCAGAGCTCTTCTCAATCCAAAGTTTAACTTCCTGTTATGCCTGTTTATGGGGGCCATTTTGAAATTCATCGTTTTCACAGGTTCAAGTGTAATTTTCAAGTTGTTTGTTTTTTGGTTTTTTTTTTTCGAGATTGGTCGGCAGAATGTTCACGCTGACCAACTAGACCTATCTTACTGTATGTTTCTTGCAGTTGTAGACCTGTTAGATTTATTGGATGTCAAAAATATCCCCAAGTATTGATGCAAACAATGTTTTTGTGTTGACCTACATATTTTTATTGCATTATGACAAATGGTAAGTAGAACTTACATTTTATTGCTCGGCTCGAACAAAAATTGTAGTGCCCAAGAATATTTCCACCCTTTCATATCGCTTTTTTTTTTTTCTTTCTTCTGGTTATTTCTTCTTTTGATGACAAATAGCTTACTTTATGGAATCTTCATTCATTTCCACTTATTTTGATGTGCTGAACATGGTATTAGTTTGTTACAGTAACTTTTACACAGGGAGCCCTTTTATAGTTTGATTAATCCTATATATGTTGAAGATGTCTGTATATAAACCATTAGATATTATGTGTATATTTTTATATGCCTGAAGATTTAGACATACTGTGTGTATTACATGATCTTTATATATTCTTTATATGATTCTTCAGCTGGAAGAGATCTTCATAGCTCGAGAGAAGATTATCTCCTTACAGCAGAAAGTGGAGAGCCTAGAAGCCATCATCAACATCAAAATTGAACATGAAAAGTGAGTGCCTTGTATATAGTTCTATATGTTATAGATATATTTCAGAAGGACCAAATGGTACAGAAAAAGAAAATCATTTGAACTGATTGCAAATATCAGGGAGTCACATAATAGATAAATCTGTTTCTTATATGAAGAAAAGGGGAAAAGATATCTAAAACCACATGTTTGATGCCATCTTTGTAAACCTTAGGTTAGTATCATGACCTAACCATTGGTCGTAGTGTATTTCGGTTGATGGTAGCAATGACGCATTGATTGTGTATACCCCGGTCTCTTCTGCATATCCCTGATTGTCTCCCATTTCCCTTTGACACTTCTCTTATGGAAAGATAGGGTTACAAATGGATAAATGCTGTCACATGTAAATCTCGTAAGCACCTTCACTCTGCTTAGACAGTGCAGGATAGCCTAGTTTTCTCATGTGCACTGAAATGAAACTGAAAATAAAAATAGCCGGCACGTGACAGAAAAACCAGTGGACATCAGGGTACTTGACATACATTTTGCATCACCTGCAAAGTGAGATGTACTAGATTACACTGTCAACAGTTGTCTGTGCATTGAGGGATAAACTAGATATTCACATAAAAATGAGTACTGTGTATGACAGACTATCTCAGATTTTATATCAAATAAGTGAGATACAAAAAAAAAGTCTGATCTGAAAGTGTCTTTCATGAGCATTAATGTAGTCATTCACATCGTCATTGATATAAACATTGATATAATCTTGACCACTGTCCACAGACAACTTCATGAGAAATGTCAAGTACTGATGCGCAAGTATGATAGGCAATTCCGAGCCAACAAACGCATTTCCATGGACTACGAACAGGTCATGTGGAGGATGTCCCAGAGCCAGGATTTTGGATCAAGTGAGAGTCTTACAAAGCAACAGCTTGGTCAGTCTACGCACAGTGGTAGTGGGTTGTCTGATTCATATAGTCGAGGTACATCTCCTGGCGGTAGCCGAGTTGATTTAAGAAAACGTAGTAGCAACAGCGTCAGTGAAAGTGAAAGAAAACTCAGGTCAAGGTCAGCAGTTCTTTCCACAGAGAGAAGCGACAGCGCTGACAGCAATTCTCCATCACCGAGTCCTCGGATGAAACAGCGATGTAGGAAAAAGACTAACGAAGCTGGCACAGAAATTAGGGCGCTTGATGACAGAATGTGCCAATCTGCCGGGCCGGAGCTAATGTCAAACCTTCTCTCCGATGCACCCGAGCAGCAGAAAAACTGGGGAGAGCAGAATGTTAGCATAGTATTGACAGATATGACCAGGTCCCAGGTGGCCTCGGCTTCGGACATGGCAGGCTCATACGCCAGGTCCTTGTCAGGTGTGACTGACTCGGGTGTATATGACAGCCTAACCAGATCAGATGTGCTGGACAGTTCTATGGTCAGCACAGACTCTGAGTGGGCAGCTTCAGCTCATCATGCTATGAAATGTCATACTACATCGGGGTTTGAATACGAGTCGGGGCCCCCAGCTGGTGACTACAATTCAGTGAGCGAGTCAGGGCCCCCAGCTGGTGACTACAATTCAGTGAGCGAGTCGGGGCCCCCAGCTGGAGACTACAGTGAGTGAACAAACTGAAAACTCTGCCGCTGGAAGCAGGAAGTGATATATAAATTCTAGAACTTTAAAGAGCTGTTCTTCCTTGCAAAATCTCTAGAATGTCTCAGATGGTTATCACAAAAACAGTTAAATATTAAATTAAGTGTAAGATCTTTCTTGTAATAAAATATTACAATATTTCACCTTCTTCCTTCATAAGACAAACAAAAAAAATTGAAAACAAAGAAAATGAAAAAAAAAATAATAAACACAAAAGGAACGGAAGGAATTCTTCAGAAGATGATGAGTGATTATTTGATCTCATTCTCATGAGTGCAGCTTTTCATTTCACTTTCTACCGTCAGTCAAAAACTGTCAGTTACAACATTTATACCAGTTTCCACTAGACAGATATTTTGAAGGTGATGGATTAATTTCGTATCCTAAATAATTGTAGTTTATTTACAGATTTGTATACTTATTATTTTTTAACTGGCTATAAAACTTTCTAGTTTTCTGTATCAAAGTTAAATTTGTGAAAAAAATTTATTGATGACAGCTAACTTGAATAAATTATAGCTTTTCCATTTAATTAGTAATAACATTTGTACCAGACGTCCGAGGCTTGTCTAATTAGATCTTTGACAAAGAATCTCTCTCTGAACCTTAAGTGCCCAAGGCACATTGGGCTTCCACAAGGGTTAGACAAGGTTTAATGACTGCTTACTTTTAGCAGTTGCCACGGAGTGTGCAAGCTGAGTTTTTTTATTTTGCCAACAACAGAAGAACTCCGTATCTAACTTTGATTAAAAAAAGAACTGTTTTCTAGTAGTCAAAGTGTATGACCACATCAAGTGTGAAAGAAAAGTTTTAAAAAATATATGTATATATGCAGTGAGTAAAGAATGGAGGTTTAGAAAGTTTGAAAATAACGTTCCTTATCATTATTGAAATTAGTTACCTTCCTCACTAATAATATCTGTGTCAGTTTTTCAGCCCTTTTCTACCACAATTAAACTTTCTCTTTGGTATATCTACAACATGCTGTAACTGTTTCTAAGAAAGTGATGAGAAACAAAAATGTGAGAGAAATAAAATTTAAGTGAAGTCTAATGTTGAAGCTTATTCAGATTGAGGCATAATTTAAGATCACAGAAAGCAAAATCCTCATAGATATATGAAACAGACAGACAAACAAACCAGATGTTCTGGAGATTTTGATCATGTCAGGGATATTTTGTTCGTTTTTTTTTTTTTCTAAATTTAGTGTTGGATGTTGATACAGCTTATTACTGTCATGCTTCATTACATTCTTTTTTTGTTGTTGATATACAGAGTGTCCCAAAAATTCCTTTATACTTTTTGGAGTCCAGTGTAGGAAGACAAGTGCCATTGCATGGAGAAAGTGTATTATTTTGTAGAGAAATTATCAGAGTTTTAGATATATTTTATAGGGACTCAGTGTGAGCCTTCCTGGTAACGTGGCACAAGTTGGTGCAGTTCCCTCTCAGGTTTTATGTAGCATACCTGGAGTAACAGATGCCATGAGTCCATGATTCGCTGCTTCAGAATGTTCAGATCTTGTGGAAGTGAGGGTATGTACATTGTCGTTGATGTACCTCCACAAGAAAAAGTCACAAGGTGTCAGATCAGGGGGTCTGGAGGGCCACCTACAGCGGCTTCAGGAAAGTGTAAAGGAACTTTTGAGATAGCCTGTCTGCTGAAAGATATTAAATATGCAGTAGCTAATTTGTGACACCTGTAAATATAATATTTATGTTTGTATTTAGATATGCTGCGTTGCTATATGCATTAATGTTTTTGTGTTTGAAGGTATAGGAGCAGTTTTGAAATCCCCCATTTCCATGCCATTAAGGCATATTGGAGATGCAGTTTTAGGCCTGTATTTCAAAGACCATCGGCACATGAAAATGTCATGTGGTCAGTATTACATCTGGCTGCATTTATCTTCCCAGATTTCTCTTGGGCCCATTTTTAGAGGCTGGGTGGGCCCCGGGGCCTTCTTGGTGTGTACGATTAAAGAATCTGTGCTCCTGGGACTTGAACCCAGGACCAGTGGATTATTAGACCAAGCACCTTAGCTCTTGGCCAACCAGGCTGTTTTGAAATAAAATTTTAAAAATCTTTCTCTGATCTTATGTTGTGTCACTTAGGTAGCAGCTGGCATCCCCTTCACTTTTCAAAGATTTCTATTTCTGAGATAGATTGTCTGCTCTTACCTTAACTCTGTGGAGGGTTGCCTACTTTCAGCCTCACTCTAAAGGCAAGATGCCTTCTCCCAGCCTCACTCAGATGGTTATACACCAACTCATAGCCTGGCCTTGAAGGTGAGATGCTTCAGCCCAAAGCCTCACCCTCATCCCAGAGGTTGGATGGTAATGTCCCTGTGGGGGTTGTGGGATGGTCTAAGGAGTCGGCCAGGAAAAAAAGGAGCAAGCAGAGGGAATCGGAACTAGCTGAGTTGTCTGTATGCATGAGAGCAATGGGGCTATGGCTTGGGAAACCTAGGGAATCCCTGATCTAGGGTTATAGCATAATTAATCCAAAGAAGTTAACACAGTTATAGCTGAGATGTAGAAAAGTTCATATAAAGCTCATGTGAACTTCCATCTGAAGTTAATACATGGTTTATCTGAAACCCTTACAGAATTCCCACGCTCATAATGTAGGTGTATTCATTATTAAGAATATTACCTTTCATCTATTTTGTAGTTATTTATCTGCTATTATGTGAGTTATGTAAATGATTTGTGGTCATGACTATCACTTTATGGAATTATTATGCTTTTGAATGTGATAAATATTTGATGTTACGAGTTAAAATTAATTCTTTTAACATACTGGGCTTTCTCAGCTTTTCTGTATGGTCTAAGTATTTCCAGTTGTTTTGCAATGCATTCGTAATGCCAGATAGCTTTTTTGCTGTATTATTTTCTTATAATTGTGACACTGAAGATGTTAGCAGTTTGTGCTGTTGGTGATGGCCTTGGTCAGTGCCAGATTTAGACTTGGTGAGGCTCTAAACTGCAGTGTTGTATTTAGAGTTCTTAAGGCCATAAGCTATATAAAGTTTGGGGCCTCCTTGTTAGAAAGTTACACCAGAAAAGTCTCACAAAGGCCCCTTGTATCATGGGACCCTTGTATTGTGAGGGCTTGGTCTGTAGATTGTTTATCTTATATCTAAATCTGACATGGGCCTTGACAGTTGTTGTCATGGTTACATAAGCATGACAGATACGAAGTGAGCAAAACATGGTTTTTCTCAGTTCCTGAAGAGGATTTGAGAACTGGATTTCTGATTAGGCTCCTCCTGCCTGGAGAACATTTTGATAATTCCTCTGTTGGCAAGACTAATCCTACAAATTCGTGTTTATGTGGAGTCCCAACAGTAAGCTGTGTAAGATTTTGATCAGCTCTGGTTGCTTGGTTTGTCTGATGACTGTCATGTTTTCTTTTATATAGTTATGTTTTCCCAAATACTGTCATGTTTTTCTCAGACTACTATGTTTTCACCATACTGACATGTTTTCTCTAGTACCATAATGTTTTCCCTATACTGTAATGTTTTCTCCCCTTCCCCGTATTGTCATATTTTCCCAAATACTGTCATGTTTACCAGTACTGTTATGTTTCTCCTGTACTGACATGTTTTAAATGGTATTGTCATTCTTTGCACAGTACTGGCGTGTTTTCATTTAATGTTTCCCCCATGCTGTCATGCTTGTCCCCCATACTGTCATGTTTTCCCCTTATAAAATCATGTTTCCTTTGTGCTGTCATATGTCCCGCAATATATGTTTCCCTATAAACAGTTTGTCATTGTATAACCTTTGCTTCAAGACTACACTTTTTATATACTTAGTATTACCTCCGTATTTCTTTTCTTAATCGAGGTTTGTCAGTCATTCTGTCTTAATGAAAGATGGAGTGATGAAGGGCAGAATGTAAGATGGGCCTGCATGCCCAATTCTTTACCCTTTAAAAATAAAGATTATTCATTCATTAATGAATGTGTGAGGCTCTAGAAACTGAGTGTTTGTTTTCCAATTGTTGCAGACAGTCTAATGTTCCGAGAGAAATGTGCTCATTATTTGCTGGATTGTTCAGCTAATAATTGGATCTTCATTGATGTTGATGTTCATTAATTAAACATATCCACATGATGTTTAATAGTCAAAATATCATGCTCATTTCACCCATTTATCTGGTTCATGATAAATTTGATTTTCTTTGATGAAGAGTTACTTTTGTTTACATTTGTTGGTTCAACATTTCCAGATGGAATTTAATATTTTGAGTACTGTGTTCAGCTCACCCTGTGGTCAGGGTAACAAAAGTGGGTTATGTTTTGATAACCACTGTATCTTTCAGATCATTTGATCATTTGTGTACCATATCATTCTACATTTATTTATTATAGTGCAGGTCTTTGCTATTGCTTTGATTGGTGTGAATGTGGATGCTTTGTTCTTCTGACTGGTGATCGATGATGAAGAATAATAAAGAGGAGGAGGCAGTGGAGAGTTCACTCAGTATATGGTTCTGGGCTCTGAAGTGGATGAAGACAGAATTATCAATTGGCTGGTAGGAGAGAACAAGTTTTGCAATAACTTAAAAATTCCTTTTGGAACCCTTGATGACTTTGATGATGTTGATGATAATAATGATAATCATGATGACAATGATAGGAAGTTGTTATAGCTTTTCCTACATCCTTGGCTCACTTATGAGAATATGATCCATGAACCACGTGTATACAAAGTTCAAGGTTGACAACTCGTCCTTGAAGTACTTGTGTCCAGATAGCACAAACTATAGAACACACTCTCCTGAATTGTGCCAAAATATGAAACGCTGTGATGCGTCAACTGATCCAATGAAATGACCAAGGAAGTCAGGTTGTGCAGTTATGTACGCAAAATACAAATAACATTTAAAATGTTCAGCAGTGCAGAACTACAGATACGCATGAAAAAGATTTGGACTATGGTAGTGTTCTTTGAAGGAGCTGCAGTGCCAGTTCTATCTGTAAGCGCCCTCATGTTGGAGTCTAAGTCAGTTCGTGCTTCACATGCCAGGCTTTTGTGTCGCAGTTTGATCATACTTTATGGATGTACGGTCAGGTTTTGTCCAGCATACTTTATGAACATAAGGTCAGGTTTTGTCCAGCATAGGTATGTTAGTTCTTGCATTAGTGCATAAACCTCTGTCTGTGCTGTATATACTTGACATATATTAAATATTACAGGATAGTTGTGTTTACTTATGTGATTCACTATTTTGTATATTTGTACCATGTAAATGTTACTTAATGTATCTGACGCAATGTTCTCTTAGCCTCTGCGCTAATTCTACTGTGCCGAACACCCTTGTCAACGTATAAAGCTTATAAAATTTCTTTGCTATGTGGTACATAAAAATTGTATACTAGGCCAGTTTTGTTACCTGGCCATATTTAAACATTTTTTTTTCATGTTTTCCCTTTTTTTTCATGTCCTTTCTTTCTCTGATTCTACTTTTTTTTTCAAGTGTGTAAAGCTTCTCTGAGGACATCTTTATTTTGCTTTTGTGGACGCTCAGAGCTTTTATGCTGCAAACACGCACTGGTAAATCTTGCATATCCTTGCTCACGTTCATTCTTTGTAGTACCCGAAGCAGGAAAATCATTGCGATCAAAGTTTATATTCGATAAAGTGGCTTTTGATGGTTATATTCAGCCTGCAATTTTGTCAGAGATCCTTAGCGTAATTTTTAGTGCCTTTTTTTAAAAAAAAAAAATTTATTTTGTCTGCTTTTGTGGTTTATCTCATCCGTTTGTTTCAAGTATGAATTTTGGGATAAGCTTATTAGCCAAAAAATAATGAGATATGGCTTTCTGTAATTCACTTTCTGGTGAAGCATTTGGTCTTAGTTATTTTTTTTTTTGTGGTTATTTTTAATGGATGTGAAAATGTTAAGCCACATTTAAAGTATTCTAAGGTAAATATTTAGTTCTTATAAATTATTCAAGGAATTACATATGTGGAAAAAAGAAATAGGGAACCAAAATATCAATTGCAGAGTTTACAGTGAGGGCAGAGGTTATGAAAGCAAGGGAAATAACTGCAGAAAAGAACATCACAGAAAGGGAAATAATGTTTCAAGGTATAATGAATTGTAGGTTGGTACTTAACTCTTTCGCATGCATTTCATGTACTGTCTACAAAAACTTGCTTTCTTTCTTTTTCTTTTTGCCAAATTTTCTTAAAAGATGTGCTTCTTAAATTATTTATATGATCACAATTAAATTATGCAAGAAATTTTTCTTGTGTTTATTTTGAATGTTGCCAGTGTTTTGTCAGGATGTTTTTTAAAGTCTCACTACATTTTCTGTGAAAAACAAAATTTGAATAATGAAGTAAATGACATCATCACAGAATGTGGTAAAAAAGCCATTTAATTAGTTACAATAATGACAACGCTGTTTTTGGTTTGCTGGAATGTACCACTGAAATATTCATTATAACACTTGTTGGAAATGTCCACCACGGGCTTCAAGACATGACTGCACGTTTCATCATATTGCCAAATACCTTGTGCAACGTGTCTGTTGTTATTTCTTGAATGGTAATTCTGATTGCTTTTTTCAGGTCCTCAGTTGTTTGTACATTATTTTTGTAACCATTTCCTTTCAAGAAACCCCATAGATAACAATCTAATGGATTTAGATCTGGAGAATGAGCAGGTCAGATTGCACGAGATATTACGCGATTTGCAAAAATTTCTTCCAAAAAACTGTGTGTTGCTCTAGCTGTGTGTGCAGTTGCACCATTTTGCTGGAATCACGCTTCTTCAGTTTCAGTGTTCATTCAGCTGTTCTAAAAGAGCATTTATAGTGTTGTTGAAGAAAATTGGTCCAATTAAACGTTATCTGCTGACGGCACACCATACCCCAATTTTTGCATTGTGTAGCGGCGCTTCATGAAATTTGGCTATTAACGTATTCAGATAGATGAAACCATGCCTCATCAGAGAAGAATGTTAAATCGAGAATTGACTCATCTTCTTCAGCTAAAAATGCTTGAAACCACATGGAGTAGTTGACTCTGGATTGATTGTCACACTCTCTTAGTTCAGACACAACAGAAATCTTGTATGGGTGAAAATTTAACCAGTGTTTAAGAATTTTGTGCACTGTGCTCAGTAATAAGTTCACTTCTTGCAACATTTTCCTTAAGGACTTGCATGGACTTTTCAAGATTCTGTCTGGGATATCTAGACATTTTTCTTCAGACACAGCAGGCCTACCAGATGGCGGAGCATCTTCCACAGTTCCCGTATCATGAAACTTATTCAACAAATTTCTGACCATAGTGTGATGAGGGAGGAGGTTGTTTATCAGGAAGTTTTGCTATAAATCTTTGAACAACCATCCATGTGTATCAACTGCCATTTCAGAACACTAGTTCAACCAAAAAAATTCTTCTGTTGATAACACCATTCTGTTTTGAGTGCAGAAAATTGCTCCAGCAGATTGCAACCATTCACTGCATTTTTCTACACGATTGACTGTGCAGCACATTTTTTATGACGTGATTTTCTTCATTTTTACATAGAAAGTGTAGTGAGTCTTTGAAAACATCCTGCATTAGTGTTGAAAGGTGCAACATTGGATATCATGGCCCATAGACGAGTTCTCAACGGAATTTTAAAATTTCTTAGAGAATTCAGAATCCAGCATCATCACAGTCAGGATGCTCCCACACATATAACACACAAATAATTAGTATATAATACGTAGTATATAACAATACTCGAAGCCACTACAGTAAAGCTGTATATACCAAAATATATAAACTAGGAAAAAAAGTAGGAACAGCTTTATTACTTAATGAGTACAAAGTTGAGTTGTGATGTTTGAGCATGTGCGTTAATCATACAAAAACACACAGGATGAAGAAATAGAGGAGATAAAAAATATAAATTCACATGAATGCTATGTAAAAAATAGGAATGGAAAAAAATGGAATACCATAAAATGAACGGAGCAGTTAGCTGTGACTTGTAAGAGGGTGTGTTCAGAAGTGCGCACGGTGGAGTGTAGAGAATGTTTAAATGGTGACTTATGATAGGTGGGTCGTAAATAAAGGGGGAGGGGAGACAGTGGAAAGAGGGAGAAATTGATACAATGGTAATCCAGCTGGGAGAAGGTGGAATAGGTGATTACAGCTGGGGCAGAGTGGTTGTAACGTGATGCTGTGAGGAGGTTCTGAACTATGTGTTACAAGGAGAGAGGAGTAGAGCCTAGTGCAGAGTGATTTTAATTGTGGAAGAGGGAAATGTTAAGTGTAGCTGAACTGCAAGTTAAAACCATGTGGTTCCAGCGCCCCATTTTCCTGAATGTTGCAGTTCTCAAGCCCTAGGTGGCTTCTGTCATCAGCGTGACATTGTTTGATGGCTATTACTAGAAAATCAGATTTGCCTCTGTGGTTTTGGCCACATATGCTCCACCGCCTACTCCAACATCCACCAAAGAGTATGTCTAATAATAGATCCCGTAAAATATTGGTTGTTTATTTTACATTTCTGCCCACTAAGTTCAGATTTTCTTCCAGCACCCTTGCTCTGTCCCACCTTCATCGATCACTGTCCATCCACTCCCTGTCCTCATCCTCACACAGTCTGTCTAATACGGCCATTACAATGTCCTCCTTATCCGTTCTCATCCTGCCTTGTAATTTAGCCTGTCTAGTCAGTCTGTATGCGTACTCATTTCCACCCACACCTGCATGTCCTGAGTAGAAGTGCGTATATCCATTTAAATATCAACAGTGCATGGCCATTGCTGTGCCGACCAGTTTCAGTACACAAAGGCTAGCGGAGTAAACTGCACACAAAGGAAACTGAGAGCATAGTAGAACTTTCCCTTCTTAGACAAATCATAGGGGGGTGAAGCGCTGTCTGATTAGGCAATCAGCGACCCATAGCTGATATGCTAGCGTCTGGGTTAGCTACCCATAGCTGATATGCTAGCATCTGGGTTAGCGAACCATAGCTGATATGCTAGCGTCTGGGTTAGCTACCCATAGCTAATCAAGACTGTCCCACCTCTCCATCGGTACCTCCAGTAACAGACTAGCTAGCCACCTTGGCTAACGGGGCAAGGGATCGCCATAGTCCCCATGGTGGTAGAGTCAACTAAAGAAGTATTGCACATCCTTTGCTTTTTTAGCTGCACTCCGGGGCTGACAAAAAAAAATAGCTGCCATAACCCGCTCCCACGCCGATGCTGCTCCTCAACACCTTCACGGCATCGGCTGCAAAGAACACCAGCTGGCAGTTACAGGGAGATATTACAAGACAAGGCAATTCATTGACCAGAGAAAGGTGCTCCAGCGGACCGGCTTTGTCAGATAGTGGGTATACTACTCTCAAGATAACATCAGACGACAAAGTAACGTGCATGTACGAGTATCTTAACCAAGTGACGGAGGAAAAGAAAAAAAAAACCAAAGTTCTTATTACAACTACTAACTCCTGCGCTTGAAAGGGCAGTGATAGCCAACGCCGCCCAGCGCAACACCTGACGAATGAATGAAAGAGATCGATTATATAACCATACTTCCTCGTTCGCCCTAGAGAGAAGGAGAGAGCTGGTTGCTCTATGTCGCAGTTTACACCCAGGCTGCGACATCTGTGCATCCCGGTACGACACATCCATCTTCCTTACGACGTAGTGGTAGGAACTGGTTCGCCTTCTTATTTTGATCTGTATTCACTCGGGCATCATGTAGAGGTACAAAAGGGTCTTGATCAGTTCGCTAACGCAGGCAGTCAGACATGGGTCGTTGACCGCTATGTGGTTCATCTCGACTACTGCGGCTTCCATCCCCCGACTGTAACTAAACCACACTTTGTGCTTCAGTCAAACAAGAATAACCGATATCAGTCCTTGATGAGCCACTCAGTGAGGACGCCATTTTAAGAACTATAACAGTCCACGTGCGAAACTAGTCAGCGTCGCTCTCGGCACGAACTACGTAGCTAAGGCGCCAAGCTGAACCAGGACACACAAGGACCATCATAGTTCACCATTGGCCGGACAGACACAACTAAGAGCCACCAATGCTGTCTTATGCGGAGTTCACACTCACAGTGGTGCCATAGCACTAAACTCAGTAGTTTGACAGACACAACCGACCTCCATCTTGAAAGCATTGACGACGCTGTTGCTCATTTGACGCGTTTGTGGGTTCCTGTTCGCACAGCACTCCGTCAAACTGCAAAGAGCCACCATAGGACACAAGCACTTTCATCCGGCAGGGCAGAAATCCAATTCCCCAGGTTGCAGGCAAACCAGACCATGTAACAAATATCTGTAACATGTAATAGCGTCACACCTGTTTTCAAAGACCAGAGTAGCCAGCGCAAGGAAAATCGCAAGCGAATCCAAGATCCAGGAGAACTGAATCAAATATAAAACGGCGGTCATTCAGTCATATTAACGAGTGCCGTGTCTTTGTCTTCTTCTATTGTTGAGAAAAATGAGTATTTCCGTTGTGTCACGTGATACACGGAAAGTAACGAAGACTGACGGGATATCGGCGAAGTGACGCGGTCATCATGAAAATGTACCACGTGTACTTTGGATACTGCATTTCTCTCTCTCTTTTTTTCTGTTACAAATTCCTTCAGGCGACGGAAATGCTGGTAACGGCACAAAGTTAGCGTCAGAGTCAGTCATTTTCACGTCTCCTGCGGAACTTTGCCTCCCTAACAGCTCTCCTGTAGGCCTCTCGGTTGTAAGCAAGATGGCCTGCTGCTGATGCATCCATTTGCAGATCATCAACGATATCTTGCAGCCATCTTCGCCTTGGTCTTCCTCTCTTTCTTTTTCCCATTGTGTACCCTTCCAAGACGGTCTCTTCTAAATTAGGACGTTTAATGTGTCCAAAATATTTAAGTTTTCTCTGTTTAATCCTCTTTCCTAGCCAACCTTCTTCAATATTCTTGTAGTATGGATATATTAGTTCGTTGTGTGTATGTGTGTGTGTGTGTCTCTCCCCATGATAGTTGAAAAACTCTTCTGAAGCATTTACATTCAAAGGCATTTGTGTGTTTCTCAGATGTTTTTGAGTCCAGGTCTCACAGGCATATGTTGCGATGGGAAAGATGCATGCCCTTTAAAAATCTTATTTCTGTAGTTCTGTCTGCTCCTCTCCACAGTTTCTTTAGCTGTTTTACTTTTTGAAGAGCGATAGATGTCCTCCTTTTAATATCCCTCATCGTATCTCCATTATTAGTTAGTAATGATACAAGATATCCAAAAACTCTCTGGACCATTAGTAGAATAAGCAGTCTCGCCGTCCTACCTGATTCCCTGGTTCCATTCATGATAATTCTCTTATCATTTTTCTTTCTCTCATTTCCTTTGTCTACTGGTTTTTAGAACAGAATGGCGGACATGAAGTGAATTACCGTCAGCGTCAAGAAAATATAATATAGTTGAAAAAATCAGTTATTCAGAATTTTGTCCCGAAAAATCTAAATCTAGGAAAACGATGTCCGCCACATCAAATGTGACCGGTAGAACTATCTAAGAAACAGAATCCACCAACATGCAGTATTAAATTAAACGGAACTATTCTAAAGCAGGTGCAGAAATTCAAATACCTTGGAGCAGTAATAACTTCAGATGGGAAATGCAGAACAGAAATTAGGAACAGAATAGGCCAAGCAAAGACTGCATTTCAGAGAATGAGAAACATATTATCCAACACATCCTTATCAATGAATATTAGAAAACGAGTCCTAAAATGCTATATTGAACCTATCTTGTTATATGGAAGTGAATCATGGACAATAGGCAAGTCTGCACAAAAATCATTGGAAGCAGCAGAAATGTGGTTTATTAGAAGAATGTTGCGAATCCCCTGGACAGCAAAAATAACTAATGAAGAATGTAGGAGAAGAGCTGGAGAGACAAAAAACCTTGTCAAAAAGATAAGAGAGAGACAATGTACTTTCATAGGACATGCAATGAGAAGAGGGGGCATTGAAAATATTATAACAACAGGAAAAATAGAAGGAAGAAGATCAAGAGGAAGACCAAGAGAAATGATACTGGACAGTCTGACGGGATGGTGTGAGAGGAGATCACCAACTGAGCTGATGGCATGCATGAAGGATCGCGTACTCTGGAGAAGCATAATAGCCAACGCCAGTCGGCACGGCACATGATGATGATGATGATGAGAACAAGATGCTGGTTATAAGTTTACTGTTACATTATGATCGTTGTATTTTGTATGCGGAAATTATATTTGATATGGTGTAAGCTCGAAACCACACATAATAGTGTCTGGTTGGCCTGTGTTACAAGATTCACACACACACACAACCACCACCACCACATCACACACATTTGTCAGTAGAGTCTTATTCGTTAATCTTCTTAACTCAAGGCTTAATCTCACCTCGGGAGAAAAATCCTGGCTTAAACGATAATGAAGTGGGGAAAAAGTTGGCGGTTTGTAAAACCAAGTACTAATTTTGGATTTGCAGTTTTTACTTCTACACTTGAAGGCCTTGAACTTGGTTGTAATCTTTGCGCAATAACTGTTCATTTTGAAATCTGATAGAGCATTTTCACTTTAAATTACCAGGTATCTATCTATCTATCTATCTATCTATCTATCTATCTATCTATCTATCTATCTATCTATCTATCTATCTATCTATCTATCTATCTATCTATCTATCTATCTATCTATCTATCTATCTATCTATCTATCTATCTATCTGTCTGTCTGTCTGTCTGTCCTATCTATCTATCCGTCTATCTATGCATGTCTGCCTGCCTGTTTGTCTATCTGTTTGTCTATCTGTCTGCATATCTACTTGTCTGCTTGCCTGCTTATTTCTCCTTCTGTCTGTCTCTCTCTCCAGTACGGCCTCCCCCAGCATTATTTCTCTCTCTCTCTCTCTCTCTCCGCTCAACCGTTTGTCTGTCATTGATCTGTCTGCTTCGTTTTACACTCACAGACTAACACATTAAAGAAGATACTTCCAGACAAAGATGTACTCACGTCTCATGGACAGTACTGACCGACCGTGGACATGTCTACATTCCATGTCTAAACCAGCATTCACACTCTTCGCTGTGGCTGCAGTGGTGCCCGCACTGACACGGGAAGGAGATCCTACCTCCTGTCACCTTTCATTGCTGTGTCGCGGTAGCGCTATGAAAGAGGTAACAACCTTTGTGGTGGAGCTTGCTAAGAAGGCTGATAGTGCAGCTTGTAGGAAGGGCACTTTCTGCTAGTTTTATAGCATACTACAGGCACATACGCCTACCACAGACACAAGCTCTCAGTTGGAATCCCCAGGTAAAGAGGAAACAAGGAAGACCTGAAGCAGCTGGTAAAGGAGTCTTGAAGCAGAGATTTAAATAAAAAGATGGACTGCACCTGGAGAAGGATAGGAGAAAGAGACCAGGAAATAAATAAATAGAGAGACCCTGGCTTGTGCCCTAGATAGGAGTAAAGAGGGCGAGACAGACAGTAACATAGAGAAAATGAGTTCTCATCATCGCCAGCATCTATCGTCACAATTATCATCAGAGAGAACAAGAAGCAAGACCTCCATCTGGTTTCATTTGGACCAACGTCATCTTCAACAGCAGCAAAAACATTATTTATTTACCTCTTACCCCATCACCAAACCAACATTCAAACACCACACTTGGAGAAGGAACAACGTCATCTTCAACAACAACAACATCTTATATATTTACCTGTTACCCCAAAGAAAACTAAATTGATGACAACTGACAAAACAAACAAGGCAACTGAAATATGTATCAATGAGGAAAAACTGGAAGAAGTGGAGAGTTTTGAATATCTTGGATCGCTACTAACTAATAATGGAGATACAATGAGGGAAATTAAAAGGAGGACATCTATCGCTCTTCAGAAAATAAAACAAATAAAGAATCTGTGGAGAGGAGCAGACAGAACCACAAAAATAAGATTTTTAAGGGCATGCATCTTTCCCATAGCAACATATGCCTGTGAGACATGGACACTTAACAAAACAGCTGAGAAACACATAAATGCCTTTGAATGTAAATGCTACAGAAGAGTTCTCCAAATATCGTGGACACAAAAAAGAACAAATATATCTATACTACAAGAGCTTAATATTGAAGAAGGCTGGCTACTGAAGAGGATTAAAGAGAGAAAACTGAAATATTTTGGACACATTAAACGTCATGATAATTTAGAGAAGACCGTATTGGAAGGATACATAATGGGAAAAAGAAAAAGAGGAAGACCAAGACGAAGATGGCTGCAAGACATCGTTGACGATCTGGAAATGGATGCAACAGCAGCAGGCCATCTTGCTCACAACCGAGAGGCCTACAGGAGTGCTGTTAGGGAGGCAAAGTTCCGCAATGGACATGCAAATGAATGAATGAACCCCATCACCACATCAACATTCAAACACCACATAAAAACTGGTACAATACACACAAGCTCCACCATTTTTCCCCTTCTAACCAGGACATAACTCTTATCAGTAATAATGTGAATTCCATGCAAGAAAAAAACAGATAACCTGTCTTCACTGGCTACCAAAATAGGACTTGAAATTAACAAGGACAAAACAAAACTAATGAAACTTCCCGTTAATCAAAATGGAAAAATACACATAGAAGGGACATATATTGAAGAAGTCAATCAATCTGCATACCTTGCCAGCTACATAGACCAGGATGGTGACACTAGAAAGGAATTTAGAATCAGAATTGCAAAAGCAGCATCGATCTTCAAGAACATTGAGAACATATGGAATTCAAAAGTTATAAGCACAAAAACCAAGTTAAGACTATTCAATTCAAATGTAATATCTACCCTCATTTATGCATGCGAAAGCTGGAAAACAACTAAAGAAATAGACAAGAAATTAGACTCTTTTGAAAACAAATGCCTAAGGAAAATACTCGGCATCAAGTGGAACCAATTTAAGAATAATGCAGAGATAAGACAGATGACCGAACAACAACCAGTCTCATGGGTGATCAGGAAAAGGAGATGGACATATGTTGGTCACGTGATGAGAAGAAATGATCAGAGAATCCCAAAACAATCTATCAAGTGGAACACAACAGGCCGAAGAAAAAGAGGCAGACCGCGTGAAACTCTGAAGAGGACATTGTTAAGAGAGGCCAAATTAACAGGCATAAAATCCTTTGATGAGGTTGAAAGACTCGCTGAAAACAGGAAAAATTGGCGAACTACTTTGCGAGCCCTATGTGACGTTTAACGGCACGGGAAGGATATAAGATATAAGATGAACCAGGAAATAGTTCATCTTTCCCACGCCATACCTGTTCACTTGACCCGACTACTGTCTTTTTCTTGGACGTGACAGAGAGATAGACTAGGGGCGATAACCACTATCTCATTTAGCTTGAGAATTGCATCTTCGTCTGCATTCAAAATAGTTTTAAATTTGAATACTCAAGAGACGGAGTAAAATCGTCTTGATTATTATTGTTATTGTTGTTATTGTTATTAAACTCAGCTATATCAGATATTCCCACGCTGTTTTAGAATGAAGTAGCTATTGCACCGCCTACAGCCATACCGCGTTGAGAATACCGGTTCTCGTCCGACCACCGAAGTCAAGCAACGCCGAGCGTGGTTAGTACTTAGATGGGTGACCGCTTGGGAACACCACGTATTATAAGAACAACAGAAAGGATGCTGAGCAATAGAGGGCTCACCTGCGCAAGAGCAGAAAAAAAGGCGAAGGACAGGCATTTGTGGAAAACCCTTGCGGAAGCCCCATGTGCCCTGGGCACTTAAGGTTCAGAGAGAGAGAGAGAGAGAGAGAGAGAGAGAGAGAGAGAGAGAGCTATTGCACCAAGGGAAAAAAACACTGGAGCCACTATACAACTTACATTCAGTCTGCGCATGCGCTTTTGCTGTACCTGCTACTATACAATATGAAGTAGGAAACAAGCGAAATACTTTACATATTCAGGCTGTCTTTTGGCAAGTGTCCTTTATTCAGTTTTGAAAAAAAAAATTTGGCAATTACTTATGATTTTTTTACAGCGTGGAAAAAAACAAATTTAAAAACGTACTTCGCCGAGTCTGGAAAGCTACGGCGAGCTTAAGGGTTCCGCGGAGCACAATTTGATAAAAAAAAACCCAACAAAACAAAACAACTCTGCTCTGTGTGGCTGATGGAGGGAAGTACTTATAAACAGTTTGTAAAAAATCAAAAACTGAAAGCTATGACATCAGTAAGTGAACCTCTGCTATTTACTTCCTGTTTCTCTCCTTCTTTATTTGTCTTGTTAGATCCTCAGGTTTTGGAAAGTTTTGCCAGTGTTTCGTGCAGTAGGACAGGCGTGAAGGTGTTATTGCTCTCTCTCTCCCTTCTCTCTCTCTCTCCTTCTCTCCCCTCTCTCCTTTCTCTCTCTCCCCCTCTCCCTCCCTCTCTCTCCCTTTCCTCCTTCTCTCTCCCTCTTTCCATACCTCTCTCCCTCTTTCTCTCCCTTACTCTGTCCTCCTCTCTCTCCCTCTCTCTCTCCCTTTCCTCCCTCCCTCTCCCTCTTTCCATCTCTCTCTCCCTCTTTCTCCCCCTCACTCTGTCCTTCTCTCTCTCTCCCTCTCTCTCCCTTCCCTCCTTATCTCTCTCCCTCTATCTCTCCCCTCCCTCTCTCCTCATTCCATCTCTCCCTCACTCTCTCCCCTCCCTTTCCCCTAGCCCACTACAGCCCTTTGAGGTAGGGATGCCCGCATCAATCCTCGCTGCCTCAAGCGCTCAATATAGCAGCCTGAGGTGCACCCAGTGCAGGTCGACCCTAGAGTAAATCAGTCCTAGTGTGAAATCGAAAGAAGGACCTACAGATTAGCAGGCGGGTGCACTGACTTCTACACCAGCGCGGCATCTCTGGGAAGTTTAAATAAGAAGTAAGTGACGTAAATTGGTGTCCCCAGAACACGATGCTTCGGCCAGAAGACTTAACACTGGCCATAGACCAGGTGCTTGGGGGAATTGTCTTAAGATGGAATTAGTTCACGAACAGCTGGAGGGAGTAATAAGGCAGATGTGACTTTAGGAGTCAGTGAGGTGAGAGAGAGAGAGAGAGGAGAGAGAGAGAGAGAGAGAGAGAGGAGAGAGAGGAGAGGGAGAAAAAGGGAAAGAAACCCGTTTTCATTTTCAAACAGCTTGTCAAAAAGTTTTTGTATCGACTTTTCTTACATACTACTCTATATACATCTCATACCTAACACTTTCATATACATACATACATACATACATACATACATACATACATACATACATACATACATACATACATACACACATACATACATACATACATACATACATACATACATATATATATACATGCATACATACACACATACATGCATATATACATACATATATTACATACATACATTACATATATGGATACATACATACATTACATGCATACACATACATACATACGTACAAACATACATATATTACATACATTACATACATACATACATTACATACATACATTACATATATGCATACATACGTGCATTACATACATACACACATACATGCATACGTACAAACATACATAAATACAAACATACATACACACATATATTACATACATAGATACATACATACATACATACATCATCACCACCACCATTATTGTTACTATTGTTATTATTGTTATTGTTATCACTGTTTAATGTATTCACATAATGAGAATGATTTAATGATAAAAATATCGACGCCATTACTAGATGCCCTATCCCACGTCTTCGATGATGCTCCCAGTAGCAGACAGTCTGCAAACAAAGACTGAGATAGTTTATAGTCCCCAACGGTAGTGGAGTCTACCGAAAATCATTTTATTTTCCCCTTCTGTTTAACTTTACTCCGTATCTGACAGCCGTATTAACCCATTAAGGAAGAAGATCAAGAGGAAGACCAAGAGAAATGATACTGGACAGTCTGACGGGATGGTGTGAGAGGAGATCACCAACTGAGCTGATGGCATGCATGAAGGATCGCGTACTCTGGAGAAGCATAATAGCCAACGCCAGTCGGCACGGCACATGATGATGATGATGATGTATTAACCCACTCCTTATCCGACATGATGCTTGTACTTAGCAGTTTCACAGGATCAGCAGAATTTTAGAGACAAGAGCAAAAAAAAAAAAAAACACACACACACAGGAGAAAGAGGAAAAGAAAAGAAAAAAAATATGAAGAATTAGACTGAAACAAAAGCTGATTGAAAAAAAAGGAAGAAAGTCTGACTGAAAAGTAGAGAAGAAGGAGGAGTAGGGGAGAGAGAGAGAGAGAGAGAGAAAAGAGAGAGAGAGAGATTGATCTTTGATTGATTGATTGATCTTTATTTCAAAAGGGTTAAGAATTGGGCAAGAGAGAAAGAAATAAAGAAAAAGAGAAATAAGTATAGGAAGAAAGTTGGAAAGATAGAGAAAAACAAGAATAGAAAGAGAAAAAGAGATAGAGAGAAGGAACGAAAAGACCAGAGAGAGAGAGAGAGAGAAGGAGGGAGGGGAAAAGAGAAAGATAAGAAAGTAGAAAAAGAGTAGAGAAAAAAATAACATAATGAGAGAGAGGGAGAAGAAAGTAGGAATAGAGTAGAGAAAGAAAAAGGAGAGAGAGAGAGAGAGAAGAAAATATGAAAAGAATAGAGAAAGAGAAAGAGAAAAGGACATAATGAGAAAGAGATAAGAATATTAGAAGAGAGTAGAGAAAGAAAAAAAGGACAGAATGAGAGATAGAAAGATAAATAAGAAAGTCGGAAAAAAGTAGAGAAAGAAAAAAAACTAATAGAATGAGGGGGAGAGGGGGAAAGAGAGAGAGAGAAAGGAGTGACAGAAAAAAAGAAAGTAGAAATGAAAAAGATAAAATAGAGAAAGAATGAGAAGGACAGAAAATGAGAAAACGGAGAGAAAAAAGAGACTTCGGGAGAGACAGAGAAGAGAGACAAAAAGAGAGGTTGGGATCGACAGAGAAAAGAGATGAAAAGAGATGTCGGGAGAGAAAGAGAAAAGAGATAAAAAAGAGAGATCGGGAGCGACAGAGAAGAGAGATAAAAAAGAGAGTTCGAGAGAGACACAGAAGAGAGAATAAAAGAGAGGTTGCGAGAGAGAGAAAAGAGATAAAAAAAGAGGTCAGGAGAGACAGAAAAGAGATAAAAGGAGATCGGGAGAGACAGAAAAGAGATAAAAAGAGATCGGGAGAGACAGAAAAGAGATAAAAAGAGAGATCGAGAGAGACAGAAAAGAGATTAAAAGGGAGGTCGGTAGCGATAGAGAAGAGAGATAAAAAAAGAGTTCGGGGGGAAAAGAAAGGAAATAAAAACAGAGGTCGGGAGAGAAAGAGAAAAGAGATAAAAAGAGAGGTCAGGAGAGAGAGAGAAAATAGATAAAAAGAGAGATCGGTAGGAACAGAGAAGAGAGATGAAAAGAGAGGTCGGGAGAGAGAGAAAAGAGATGAAAAGAGAGGTCGAGGGAGAGAGAGAAAACAGATAAAAAGAGAGGTCGAGAGAGAGAAAAGAGATAAAAAGAGAGTCGAGTGAGAGAGGAAAGTGATAAAAAGAGAGGTCGGGAGAGAGAGAAAAGAGATAAAAATAGAGGTCGGGAGAGAGAGAAAAGAGATAAAAAGAGAGGTCGGGAGAGAGAGAAAAGAAATAAAGAGAGTCAGGAGAGAGAGAAAAGAGATAAAAAGAGAGATCGGGAGAGATATAAAAAGAGAGATCGGGAGAGACAGAGAAAAAATATAAAAAAGGAGATCGAGAGAGACGTAGAAAAGAGATAAAAAGAGAGGGAAGAAACAGAGAAAAGAGATAAAAAGAGAGGTCGGGAGCGACAGAGAAGAGAGATAAAAAGAAAGGTCGGGAGAGAGAAAAAAGAGATAAAAAGAGAGGTCGGGAGAGACAGAAAAGAGATAAAAAGAGAGATCGGGAGATACAGAGAAGATAGTTAAAAAAGAGAGATTGGGAGAGACAAAGAAAAGAAATAAAAAGAGAGGTCGGGAGAGAGAGGAAAGAGAGGTCGAGAGAGAAAGAGAAAAGAGATAAAAAGAGAGGTCAGGAGAGACAGAGAAGAGAGGTAAAAGTGAGATCGGGAGAGCCCGAAAAGAGAGATAAAAAGAGATAGAAAAAAGATAGAAAAGGAAAGAAATAAAAAGACAAAATGGAAGAGAGTTTAATAGTAGAAGAGAGAAAAAAACTTAGTAAGAGAGAATAGGGAAAGAAAAGAGAGACAGGGAGATAGAGTGGGGTAGTGAAAGAGGGAGAAAGAGAGTGGGAGAGAGAGAAAGAGGGAGAGAGAAGGGAGAGGGAGGGAGAAAGAGGGAGAGCGACAAAAAAGATAAAGGAAAATAGAAAATTATAGAATACCAGAGATAGAAATCATTATAAAGAAAATAAGGGATAGAAAGAGAGAACAAGAGAAATTGAAAGAGAGAGAGAGAGAGAGAAAAGAGAGAGAATGAGATAATGAAACAGATATAAAATAAAAGGAAGAGAGAGAGAGAGAGAAAGAAAAAGAAATGGAGGTAGAAAGAGAGCAGAAGAGAAAGAAAGAGAAGAAAAAAAGAGAGATGCATGGTAAAAGAGAGAGACAGACGTAGAGAAAGAGATAAATGAGGAAAGCAAGAAAGAAAAAAAGAGAGAGGAGAGAGAAAAAAGAAAGAGTAGAAGAAAACGAGAGAGAGAGAGAGAGAGAGAGAGAGAGAGAGAGAGAGAGAGAAGGGCACTCGAGGAAAGAGAGAAAAGAGTTACAGAGAGTTTAACAAAGATAGAAAGAGATGACAAAAGATGAAGAGAGAGAAGAGAAGCAAGTAAAGAGGGAAAAAGGTAGACAAAGAGAGAATATAGAAGAAAGGAAAAGAAAAATAGAGAAGGAAAGAGAGAGAGAAAGAAAGAAAGAAAACACAGAGAGAGAGAGAGAGACAGAAAGAAAAGGTGTGAGAGAGACACGGATAGATAGATAGATAGATAGATAGATAGATAGATAGATAGATAGATAGATAGATAGATAGATAGATAGATAGATATTGATTTTTTTGTTAAATTGATTTTACCGTGCAACCTATTTTGAAAATGTTAAAACAGGCATGGATGTGACTGCGAGCTGGGACAAACTCCTAGAGCATACCTTACAGCCAGTTTGTGATGTACTTTTCTATCGCAGTTTGAGGTAGCTTAAGAATCTTATCCAGAGAGTTACAGGCTCGTACTTGGCTCCAACAGCAACAACAACAACAACAACCAGGCTTTAGACCTACTGTAGGCATCTCACGCTCAGATTTACTACAAAAGCTAGTACTGGTTTGAAGCTCATTAATTAACTCTTTGACTGTCAACATAAAACACCTGAACATTTTTTTATAATCGTTTATCACGGCCGCCATGTTTTATTTGAAAACGATGTGAGGCCTATTTTTAGCATTTATTTTAGTTTAAAACAGCGGTTCTCAACCCAAAGATGGGCCGTGACAGGGAGTATTACGGACCGCGGTGAAGTCTCAAAGCAGCCAAACAAACAAACAAACAAACAGTAGATACAATAACAAATTATTCCGCATTTTTCTCACGCAATGCATACGGGAAGACTACAAGGATGGAAACCTCAGAATTGTAGGTCGCTTTATTAGTATTTCCGCAGTGCGGCTGTTGGAGAAAGGATGGTCCAGACAGCGTTTCTTTCAGCATCAAACAGAAATGTGACGTACATAAAAGACGGCATCGCTTTTGAAGTGCGACACCGGCATCTTTCTGACCGAGTTGCTGAAAAGCGCAGTTTTACAATGTCATTTTAGAGAACAGTCGGCGTAGATTCTGCGAGAGAGCAGAAGAGAAATATGATTATCAGTATCTGTGTTTTAGTTTAAAAATCATATTTCGTTGGTTTGAGAGCCGCTATTCGGTCTTGGTGCTGTGTGTAATTCGTATTGGACTAATCAGCGGATTCCAGTTGCCCACATAATGATGGAGGAGACTTTTCGGATAGCCTTTTTTATTGTTTAAACTGTAAAACTTTAGGCGCTAAAATGGATCTATTTGTGAAACGTAAACCTTCGACTTTGCGCAGACAAATTGATAGTAGTGCCAGCGAAAGTCATTGTGACCGAGACGACATTAACGTTGGTACTTGTACGAAAACGAAATACGCTCGAAAATATGATGTGGAGTATATTAAGTACGATTTCGTTCCATTAACAAATGACCAAAATCTGCCACAGTGTGTTATTTGTTTGCAAATCCTCTCTAATGAGGCAATGAACCCGACGAAATTGCGTTGTCATCTAACTACAAGACATCCAGATCTACGGAATAAAACCAACAAATTTTTCGAACGTAAAGCCGAGGAATATAGTAAACAGAAGACAGTGTTAAAAACAAGAGCCACTCTCTACGAAAAAGCTCTTAAAGCATCGTACCTGATTGCCCAGAGAATCGCAAAATAAAAAAAAACCCACACGATTGGAGAAGATCTTATCATGCCAGCCGCTTTTGAGATTTGTGACGTATTGTTCGGCTCAGAATACGCTACATAACTGAAAAGCATTCCCATCTCGAACGATACTGTGCGCAGAAGAATATGTGAAATGTCAGAGGACATGTCGCGCAGCTAACTGAACGATTACAATCTACTAAGTTTGCTATTCAGTTAGATGAGTCAACTGACATCGCCGGCGAGTCACATCTGCATGTTTATGCTCGCTATTGTTGGCAAAATAGTATGCAAGAGGAGTTTCTTTTTTGCAAGTCACTGCCAGCGAGAACGACGGCCGATGAAATATTTCCTGTTTTAAACGATTTTTTTCACAACTTTGAACTGTAGTGGACGAATTGCATCGGTGTTTGGAACGACGGTGCTGCCACAGTGACTGACCGAAATAGTGGTGTTGTAACTCGCACAAAACATGTGTCACCCGAGATTGTAGACACCCACTGCATGATTCACCGTGATGCACTCGCTTCAAAGAAGTTGAATGAAACTTTGTGATCTGTAGTCGAAGACTGTGTTCGGATTGTAAACATCATAAAAGTTAGAACAGTGAACAGTCGATTATTTGCTCAACTTTGTATTGAGTCAGATGCAGAACACAAGCATCTCCTACTGCACTCGGCCGTGCGGTGGCTGTCCAGAGGAAAAGTTCTTGCAAGGGTGTTTGAGCTTCGTTTAGAATTGTTGCAATGTTTGACAGAACATAATCTCGACCTGGCAGATAAGGTTGCTGATATTGAGTGGCTTGCCATGCTGGCATACCTTGCTGACATTTTTAACCTTTTGAACAGTTTGAACATATCACTGCAGGGTAAAGATGCCAGTATACTCAAGACATACGACAAAGTTGCAGCCTTTAAGAAGAAACTGCGACTTTGGCACACGCGACTCAAGAACAAATCACAAGACATGTTTCACTTGTTCTGTGAACTTATAGAGAGCAATGAAGTTAATGGCGAGATTCTGGAAGGGGTCACTGGTGTAATAAAAGGGCACCTGACATCTCTTGCTGAATATTTTGACAAATACTTCACGCCCGAAGACTTTAAAGCGTACGACTGGATTCGTAATCCTTTTCAGTGTGCATTGTCTGAATTAACCGGTCGTACACAAGAAGAATTAGCGGAACTGTCTAGCGATAGCACATTACAAATCAAATTTAACGACCCCGCTGTGGGTATACCTCTTCCTTTTGGTGCACTGCTTCGCTGGAACATCCGTTGTTGTCAGCCCTGGCGATGAAAGTTCTTCTACCTTTTTCAACAACTTATTTATGCAAAGTTTCATTTTCTGCATTGACTGCCGATAAAACCAAATATCGTTCAAGAATGAACGTGCAGGATGATCTTCGAGTGTGTTTGTCACAGATTCCAGCCAGAATAGACATGCCATACAACCGGAAATAGTGCCATCTTTAAGGTAAATGAAAATAACTTTTGTATAGCAATGAACATGTAGAGAGAATATGACATAACACTTTATATAATCAGATATAAAGCAAATATAAAGCTCTTTATTAGTGCGCAGCAAAAGTGTTTGACTTTTAAATGTGGGCCGTGCAGCAAAAGAGTCTGAGAACCGCTGGTTTAAAATTAAAATTTTACAACAAAGTAACAAATCCACGTGACTGCAGTTTTTTGTCCTTTAAATTATTTTAAAAATCGAGTTTAAACGGCTTATGGTAGTTTAGGAGTTAATCGCAGATATTATCATTATTATTATTATTATTATGTGCTGCACGTGATACTGTTGATCATCATGCTTCTCCATCTTGTGCGGTCCTTGGTGTTTCCGTTTAATTCCGATGCTTTTCTTTTTTTTCCATGCCACTTGGTCAGTCCATTGAAATAAAATGGCCTCCCTCTCTTTCTTTTTCCCGTGAATTTCCCAGTGATTACCAAGTTCTCCCACTTCTGTCTTCTCTTGACATGTACAGGAAATTTGGAAATTTTTTTCCTTATTTTAACTAGATTTCTTTGTTCTGAACTTCTTCCAGGACCTCTTCTCTTGTTTTTCCTCTCTGAACGAGGTATTTGTTGCAATTTTCTCCAAAACCACATCTCTGTTACTTCCAGTTTCTTTGTCATCTGTTTGATGGGTGTTCAAGTCTCGCAGCCTTATAGCAATACTGGTTCTATAGAGCAAAGTAATACTCTATTCTTCAGAAACATTTTCTTATCTGGTAGCATCTTCTTCCTTTCATAACAAGCTGCCCTTTGCCTTACCCATCCCTGATTTTATTTCATTTATGCACTTGCCGTCAGCTGTTATTTGTAACTGAAATTATTACTTGTGTCGGTGTCTTTCCATATGAAGGGATGTTGTACTTTTTGGTATGTTTATTCTTTTTCATATGACCATTGCTTCTGCCGTCTTACTGTTTGGCTATGGGCTTCTTATATTTCTCTCTTCAGTAATATTATTCACGTCATCATCATCATCATCATCGTCGTCGTCGTTGTCGTCGCCTTTCACTCCCTTGAGAGAATAGGCCACGGATAAAGGCTCTCCAGTCATCCTTGTTCTTGGAATTATTCTCTGCTTCCTTCCACCGATAAAACAAAATCAATGCTCATAACAACAAGACAGAAACTACAAAACGCAACAAAAACAACACTTCGGCTCTGTACAGAAACATCACAGATAGAAAACGTTAGCGAGCACAAAACACTAGGTCTTATTATTGACCAACATCTGACCTGGAACTCTCATGTGCAATGTCTAACAAAACTCATCGCACAAAAAGTATACCAATTAGCTAAAATTAAGCACTTCATAGATCAAGACACTAGGAAGACATACTACATAGCTCATATACAAACACATTTAGACTATTGCTCAACAGTTTGGGATGGTTGCTCAGTGTCAAATACAAAGAGGCTTTGCTCTCTCCAAAAGCGAGCAGTAAAGCTCATTAGTGACAAAGATCAAGCACAAACAACTAATCATCACAAACGTATCAAAATACTACCTCTTAAGAACAGGTTCCTCTTCAACAAAGCCAAGTTAGTACATCAGATTCTTTCACGGCATGCCCCGCCTTATCTATGGAACCTGTTTAAATTTAGCCCAAAATGCAGCCAACGCTTGAACAACATATGTCTTCCAAAACCTAGACTTGATCTTTACAAGAAAAGCTTTAGTTATTCTGCTGCTCATCTTTGGAATACCCTCCCATACTATATAAAAAAAATATAAATTATACTCCTTCCTACAACTACAAGCTTTCCCAGTATCTATTTGATGTCGACTACATGCCTCCATGAATTATAAAACTTAAAAGTTATCTTAAGCTGCTCTTACAGACACCGAATACAATTAATTGTTTTCTGTATAGTCCCGAAAATTTTGTTTAGTAGATAGTCATTTATAATGTATGTAGTTACTTCTATACTGAGTGAATGTTTAAGAGTGAAACGTAAATGTTATATTTTATTTTATGTCTCTCAGCTTCAATGTTAGTTATGTTTGTTATATGAACAGCATATTTGTAGAATGTCTGGAATAGAGTGAAAGATGTATGTTAAAGGGCAGAATGTCAGACGGGCCTGCGTGCCCAATTCTTAACCCTTTTGAAATAAAGATCAATCAATCAATCAATCAATCAATCAATCCATGTGCATCCCTTGTCTCTGAGCACTGTGATAATTTCTCTTCTCCAAGTAAGGTCTAGTTCTTCCTCGTTTTCTATTTCCTTGAGGGTTCCATGTCAGTGCCTGTCTTGCTATGCTAGTGTCGGGTTTCCTCAGAGTGTGGCCAATCCACTTCCATTTCCTAGACGTGATTTGTATATTCATAGATTCTTGTCCTGCCTTTTCCCAGACCTCCTCGTTCCTGATCTTGTCATGCCATTTAATGTTTAAAATCCTCCTCAGGCAGTAGTTCATGAATGTTTATATCCTCTGTTGTATTGTCTTAGTAATAACCGGTGTCTCCGAATCATATAGCAGGACAGTCTTTACGTTATTATTCACACGTTTCTGCAAATTCTTTTCGTTTTCTGCTGTTAAAACGGTGTCATCCGCACATCTCGGGTTATTGACATCCTGGCCTCCTATTTTAATTCCTTTAATGCCCGCCCTGGGGATCTGAGGGGAATAGACAGCGCCTCTTTTTGGCGAGATTCCAATCAGACTTTTCCAAAGGTTAATTTCGCCTTACAAACGTCCAGTATCGTATCTGTCCTTCAAACAAAGGCTATTAGCACGGCAATTGGTCACACGCCTGTCGTTTACTCTACTATTTACACGGCCTAGTCATATTAGGGATAGAGAGACTGCAGAAGAACGTGGTATGGGTGACCAGAGCTGTCAAAATTGAGAATAAGATTGGGTCCCAAGTTTTGATCCCTTGGGCTATTAAGAAAATGGAGTCAGCCTGGTTGAGACAAACCAGAATGGCAACATGGTTATTAGTACGTTGTTTCTTCTTTGTATGAGTAATTTAAACACAGAGGTCAGGAATACAGGCTCGTCGGTGTTTTCTCAGCCGGGGTTGTGTCGCCTCTAGATGAGACCAAAAACTTGTTAATTTTTGTTCAATCTTTTGTTAAATGTCATGAGAATTTCATTTAGAGAATACCGTCTTGGAAGGGTACATAATGAGAAAATGAAAAAGAAGAAGACCAAGGCGAAGATGGCTGCAAAACATCGTTGATCATCTGTGAATGGATTGCATCAGCAGCAGGGCATCTTGCTTACAACCGAGAGGCCTACAGGAGAGCTGTTAGCGAGGCAAAGTTCCTCAAGGGACATGCAAATGACTGACTTCTGTTCACGAAACAGATCTCTGTGGGTCCACATTTGAAGGGGCTTGGGTTTTTATTTTCGTTTTTCTCTGTCGTTGATGTTGTTACTGCATTTCCCTGGGTCTGGAATCATCATGTTATTTGCAGTCCATGCTGTGAAGATGTAAAGTATCGGATGTGGAGTGAATATGTAAAGTATTGGATGTAGAGTGAAGATGTAAAGTATCGGATGTGGAGTGAATATGTAAAGTATCGGATGTGGAGTGAAAATGTAAAGTATCGGATGTAGAGTGGCTTACGGCAGCTGTTTTTTTTTCTCAGACCCTGAGTGAAACTGAAAGATCAGGAACGGCTACCAAGTGCTTCTTCGCAGACTCCACCGCCATAAGAGCCACAGCGATCCCTGCCAAGTCGTCCGTTCTTAACTTGTTTCAGGGGATACCTTCGGAAAAGTGGGACAAGGCCCTGGTCAGGGTGTAACAGTATTTACCATGCTGTTTTGATGAAATCACTTAAGATCGATTTGTTTTTGGTGATCTAAGAGAAATATTAAACATTATTGTAGAGTCACGTATGTTTTAAGTTCCTTAGATCTGAACTAAATGCACTATTTCCCTTGTATAGTTCACGTAGTTCAGCATGTGATTTAGCCTGTCTGTGTCTGTAACGGCAGACACAATTGTAATCACTTAATGTTATTTTGCATGGGATTCCGAGAGAAAAATTTCTTGGCTCTAGTAATTTTGAGCAGGTAGCGGAATTTCTCGTGATTATTATGAGTTTTCGTAAGGAAAGTTTCTTAAATGTCAACGACTGGAATGTCTGTGTTGACGTAATAGTCTAAATTTAGTTTTAGAGTTTTAATTATTTGTTTTAGGAACGAAAGTTTAGGGTACGAAAGTTCAGGGCATGAGTAATGAATCTCGTGTTTTGGTGAAGCTCAGATCTTTTTGCGTGAATGTTAATTGCACAGAGTGAAAGTTCTGGAAAGATGGCGAAGTAAATGGGAGTTATATTAAAGAACTCGGAGCTTATTATAGGGATTATTATGATGATTGTATTCGGAGTATGAGGATCGTATGATAAAGGCAAGTCAGTAGTAGTTTTGTAGTGAATTCAGTCATGTCCTAGTTGAGTGTAGTAGAGTTTTTGTATTGTCCTTTTTAGGACAAGGTTTTCCTTGTAACAGTATGTAGGAATTATGTTGTGGTGTCCTTACTAGGGACAGAGCTTACTGTTTGTGTTTTATTATTCTAGAAGATGAAGTGTTATTCTGGAAGTTGTTATTCATTCCAGACATTAGTAAGTACTGCGGTTTTTTATTGTTTTGTTGTTGTTGTTGTATCTGCTTGCTGGTAGAATGTTTCTTGCTTATGGCACGGACTGCGTGCCAGGGAAGTTTTTTCATGTTTCACTTTATGTCATTTCTGTATGCAGCAGTTTTTCCTACCATCGTCATGTCCGTCACCCACATCTCCCGCATCAATAAATTTGTTGTTCATTGAATTTGAACTACACTCTTGACTGCTCTCTCTCTCTCTCTCTCTCTCTGAACCTTAAGTGCCCAGGGCACATGGGGCTTCCGCAAGGGTTTTCCACAAATGCCTGTCCTTCGCCTTTTTTTCTGCGCTTGCCCAGGTGAGCCCTCTATTGCTCAACATCCTTTCTGTTGTTCTTCTCCATGTCTCTTTTGGTCTACTGCTCTACGATTGAGTTACTGTTGCGTTGTAAGCTTGAATTATGGAGTCCAGATGTTCTGTTGTTGTCCTGTGGAAGAAGGAGTGTGCCTGGGTGTAATGTTCTCTGAGTGTATCACAGAACACAAATCCTAGTCTCTCAGATCAATCTGTCTAATCTGATCCTGAGAGAGAGAGAGAGAGAGAGAGAGAGTAACTAACTTTTATCTATAGTGTTCATCTGGACCTTTAAGCACAACAGATACATTTTTTTCTAGTGCCATATTGGCACGTTAGTATTCAGTAAATCACAACAGAACGGAAAACTATTTTAAAGGTCACCGACTGTTGCGCAAGAATGTCAGCTGTGGGTCTCTGAGCTCTACCTTGAACTGCGTCGTCACTCCGTCAATCTTCTTGCAGATTGTCAAAATCTCAGCACAAAGAGTGCACATTTACGCAAACGTACGCATATTTAGACAAACATGCGTGATGAATTCAGAACGCAGATATTTACATATTCATCAACAATGTGCAAGCACCTACATATGGCAGAAAGCGAAACGTGGTAGGTGTCATAAAGATACGATCATCTGCGCGCATGCTTCAACATAAATTATCATAATCATATGTCTGTGCAGGCTGCGTGCGTAAGGCAAAATGTCTATAACAAACTGTAAAGGTTATCAAGTTATAATACTTCGCTTCGTACTCTCTCTCTCTCTCTCTCTCTCTCTCTATATATATATATATATATATATATATATATGGCAACATCAGACAAACGCAGAGGATTACAATGGACCCTTGACACAGTGCTGGAAGACCTTGACTTTGCGGACGACATTTGTCTATTATCAAGCAGTCACAAAGATATGCAAGATAAAATAAACAAGCTAACTCAGAATGCAAACAACATAGGACTAAAGATCAACGTAGGAAAGACAAAGTTAATGAAGCAAAATGTGAACAACAGAAATGTACTCAGAGTAGATAACAAGTTAGTGGAGGAGGTCAACGAATTTGTATACCTTGGCAGCAGAGTAGTAGAAAATGGAGACAGCACAGAGGACATCAACAGCAGACTTACTAGAGCAAACCAGGCTTTTGCAATGCTGCAGACTATATGGAAATAAAAAAAAACTAAGCATAAATATGAAAATCAGGATATTTAAGAGTAATGTTCTAAGTGTACTACTCTATGGAAGTGAATGCTGGAAAATCACCAAAACCACAGAAAACAAGTTGAATTCTTTCCAGACTAAATGTTTACGAAGAATTAGAAAAAATATTTTGGCCAAACGCCATAAGAAATAACATCTTATTAGCAGAAATGCAAATGAAACCACTGACAACAATTATTGAGGAAAGACGCTAACGATGGTTGGGACATGTGCTCCGAATGACTGACAACTCACTACCAAAAATAGCACTAAGATGGACACCACAGGGGAACAGAAGTAAGGGTAGACCAAAAGAGACATGGAGAAGAACAACAGAAAGGATGTTAAGCAATAGAGGGCTCACCTGGGCAAGAGCAGAAAAAAAGGCGAAGGACAGGCATTTGTGGAAAACCCTTGCGGAAGCCCCATGTGCCCTGGGCACTTAAGGTTCAGATATATATATATATATTCTTCATCTGTGCATTTTACTAAAGAACTAATACATGAAATTATTGTAGCGCGTACTGGGGGAACAAGGCCGAATTATTAATGCTCTTGTGCCCAAAGTAATTTGCGATAAAACAATAGTGTTTTTCAGTTGTTTTGATCGACCTGGCTGTTATACAATACATATGGAGTCAGATGTAATGCCGAGGAAGCCTGATAAACTACAGATCCAACATAAGACATTCACAAAGCGGTGCGATGCTTTAAGGATCTATTCAGAGTTTCAGGACAGGTGATTATTTATCCAGTCCGTGGGGCAGAAAATGAGTCTATATAACTGATTATTCAAAGTTGAGAAGTCCTAAGAATTATAATCATATCGTGGGGTGCTAGGGAGTGGATTTTGTTCCCGTGAGAAAAAACAGGTTAACTGCTTCTCTCAGATTATTGGGTAGGAGACAACTCTAGGATGGTGGTTCGCTCAGGTATTAGGATTTAAGGATCCAACACCGTACCCCAATACCTGGGATAATAAATCAGTTTCCTCATGGATAAAGCTTAATCTCGATCTACAAGATTCAAGAGCATAAAATCTGGATTATGCTGTCGATATTAATGAACTGAGCATGGGCAAAGACGCTGTTAGTCTGGCAATCACTTACCTGATCGTTAACATGCTAGCGTCAGTGTTGGCAAACCATAACTGACCAAGACCCTGTCCCATCTCTCTGTTGGTATCCCTAATAACAGGTCTAGCCCGGATAACCGGAGAATTATCGCTATATTCTTCAAGGTAGTGGAGTCTGCTAAAGAAGTATTGCACACCCTCTGCATTTTATTACCACTCAGGGACTGCCTAAAAAAAAATACCCGCCATGACCGGTTCCCAATCCGACACGATTCTGTGCCTCGACATTTTCGCTATGAAGAACAGCATTTCCAAGGAAGAAGAAGAAGAAGAATTCAACTGAATAGATAGAAGAACGTGTCCCCTCATGACTAGGCGGTTGCTTAGTTATACCGGAGTCTGTGGTTCGAGACGTAGTCATTCCCTTAACATTTTTCTTCCCTCTTGTCCAAAGTCCTTTGTAATTTTTAACTATCCATTCCTGTACAACATTGTGCTATATCGGTTTCCTTTGTGTAGGTCTCATCGCTTCCCGTTTGTTGAAGTTTCTGAACAGATGGAGGCAAGATTTACTCAATCATAAACTAGTCACGTGATGTTTTGCTTCGGCTTCCAGCAAACTAAAACAAATATAACAGTTTTCAGTGTAAATACCTAATTAAGAAATCACTCGGGACTTAGATGGAGTATCATCACGGTCATTAGGCCCTTCTTCTTCTTCTTCTTCTTCTTTGCTGGAATCGGCTGAGAAGATCATTTTGCAGGTCTTGGAGATATCCGTCGCAATCCACTCTCCATCGGATACAACGTTAAAACTATTTAAGAACAAAAAGCTAGCAGCAGCTTTGTTAATTAACTGGCAGAAAGTTGTGACGTTTCGATTTGCATCTCAATTATAAAAAAAAACATAGAGGACAAAGAAACAGAGAAAGAAGATATACGTTCATGTGAATGCTAACACCAAATACAAATGGAAAAAAAAAAATAGGACACTGGCTGTGATTCGTAAGAAGTTACGTCCGGGAGAGCGCGTGACAGAGTGATTGTTTAAATGAAGACTTGCGATGTGTGATAGATGGGTTGTGATAAGGATGTGGGGATCGCGGAAAAGAGAGAGAGAAAGAGAAAGAGTGAGAGAGCGATACAATAGTAATCTAGCCAAGAGAAGGGTGGGTGTGGTTGAGGTAGATAGTTTGTAAACTAACGCAGCGAGATAGTTCTGAAATATGTGTCGCAGGTGAGGAAGGAGTAGAACTTAGTACAGAAGGAGCATGATTTTGAAGAAAGGGTGTAGCTGAATTTCGAGATCAAACCATGTGGCTCCAACGTCGCATACTCCTGAATATAGCTACCATTTTTTTAAAAATGATTTAACTGCAATGGTTTCACGTATATGTTTAGTTTTATATACTTATACGCTAATTATTCGCGTCCATCCGACACATTGTCCGTGTTACAATATATTCACAACGCTGACTTCTAAGAAAACTCAGCTCATAGTTATATAGAAATAACAACAACGCGTGCCTCTTGAAGGCAAGAAGTCGAAATATCATTACTGAATAAACCCTTTCCCCATTCATTTTTTAAAAGCAGTCAACTGTTTCCAAGGATTCACTCCCTTGACTCCATGTGTACTTCTTAAACAATTACTCACACTATATTCGAGCATGAATCTAAGTTTAGATAACACCGAACTACATTCTCACGTTGTGTGGTAAAGAGCATTTCCTCTGTCTTGGTTCTTCAACAGAAGCGCCATCTCTGCTGACGTCAGCAAGCCACAGAACAGTATTAATATCTGTCTCTGTTGTTCTTTACTTGGGGTTCATGGACCTCCAGTGGATCCACGGAAGGATTTTTTAGGTCAGTGGGCCCCCAGGGGATCCACGGAAGGATTTATGGGGTCCACGGACATCCAGGGGATCCACGGAAGGATTTTTTGTGTCACTTTGACAGAGTGTTTGGACAGTGTAAGGGGATTCACAGAAGGATTTTTTTTTGTCCATGAACTTCCTAAAGATCCACGGAAGAATTTTTTTTTTTTTAGTCCATGGACCTCAAAGACATCCACTGAAGAATTTTTTAGTCCATGGACTTCCAGAGAATCCACGGAAGAATTTTTTTAGTCCATGGGCCTCAAATGGATCCACAGAAGGATTTTTTAGTACATGGACATCAAGATAACCTACGGAAGGATTTTTGGAGTCCATGGACCAGCAAATGGATTATTATTGTAATTATTATGTGCCTTGCTAGATGGCGTTGGCGACCATCCTTCTCCATCATGTGCGATCCTTGGTGTTTCCAGTCAGTTCAAATGCTTTTCTTCTTTCCATGCCACTTGGTCAGTCCAATGTGATTATTTTTTTTCCTCTTGGTCTTCCTCTCTTTCTTTTCCCCTCCAAATATTTCTGTCTTCTCATGACATGTCCAAGAAATTTTGACTGTCTTTATTATTATTATTATTGTTATTGTTATTATTATTATTGTTATTATTATTATTGTTATTATTATTATTGTTATTATTATTATTGTTGTTATTATTGTTGTTATTATTATTATTATTATTATTACTTTAGCTAGTTTTCGTTGTTCTGAAACTTTCTTCGGGACCTCTTCGTTTGTTTTTCTGTCTGACCAGGATGTCATCTTATATCTTATATCCTTCCCGTGCCGTTAAACGTCACACAGGGCTCGCAAAGTAGTTCGCCAATTTTTCCTGTCTTCGGCGACTCTTTCAACCTCATCAAGGGATTTTATGCCTGCTAATTTGGCCTCTCTTAACAATGTCCTCTTCAGAGTTTCACGCGGTCTGCCTCTTTTTCTTTGGCCTGTTGTGTTCCACATGACAGCTTGTTTTGGGATATTATGAAGCATAATGTGACGAGGGAGTGAAGGTACGGCGATGGTTTCCCTTTGCTTTCCGTTTGTGTACTGTTTTCTCCGCTAGCCTTTGCCTAAAGAGACTGGGCCGCAAGGCACCAGGATGCCCTTTCTTGGTCTGATATCCACAGCTGACCCAAAGGTGGACGCACCTGATGGAAGGGTCTCCCCACAGATGAGTTGGCTCGATCTAAAAAAAAAAAGATCCAGTTTTAACCTTAGCATCACATGGGTTCTATTTACTTCTTTATTTTCACTTTAGAGGTCCACAGTTGTTCTCAAGCCGTTTATTTTTACTGAGATATCCACAGCTGTTCCCAAGCCGTTTATTTTTTACTGAGATATCCACAGCTGTTCCCAAGCCGTTTTATTTTTATTCTAGGCCGGCAGCTGTTCTCAAGCCGTTTATTTTTACTGAAAGGTAAACAGCTGTTTTCAAGCCGTTTTTTTTTTTTACCGAGAGACCCTCAGCTTTTCTCAAATCATTATTTTTGGAATGAGAGGTCCCAAAACAATTCGTTCTCAAACAATTTATTTTTTACTGAGAGACCCTCAGATGTTCTCAAATTGGAAAGGGAACTTTGACTACAAAAATGTGAGACCCTCTGACCTATATTTTCTGCCCGAGTGTTTGATTATTTAAGCACATAATAATTAATGTACAAGCATACAACTATACACGGAGCCACTGCAGTAAAGCTGTGGTACCAACATGTATAAACTAGGACAAAAATAGGAACAGCTTTATTATTGAACGATAACATTTATTATTTTTATTATTTAACCATAACTATTACGATATTATTTAACGATAATGATTTATCGTTAAATAATAAAGCTGTTCCTACTTTTTTTTTTGCTAGATTATACATTATTATCATTTAAGCAGTGTCAGAATAACTTCTTTAATGTACAGGAACCAGAGCTTTGCAGATTTTCATGTCACGTGGTCTGGGTTAAAAGGCAAGATTTTTTTTTTTTTTGGGGGGGGGGGGGAACAGATCAAAGATTATCTTCTTGAAGTTTTTAACCATGTCTGCCGTGTTTGTGTTTTATGTGGCTGCAGTAGTAGTCAGCAAGATCAAAGGAGATGATAAATGAATGTTTCATTGGATGAGAAATGAATAATGTTTCATTAGATGAGAAATGAATAATGTTTCATTGGATAGCTTCTTCTTCTTCTTAACAATCTTCTTTTCCATCATCTACAATCACTATTTTAAATCATTTTATTAGTCATTTTATTAGTCATAATTATATATTATCTTTATTTGTACTATCAGTATTTCTTTCTTTTTTAAAATTCTTTTTTCTTTTCTTATTTCTATTCCTTTCTATTCCTGTATTTCCGTTATTCCTTAAGTCTTTTTCTTTTCTCTTTATTTTCTTAAAAGACGGTTAGACAGAACTAGTTTTTGATAGAGTAGAAGGTGAGCACATAGACTATCCATGAGTTCAGACATTTGTTACACACAAAAAAAACTATACTAGATACGGGCTTGTGATTTTGCGTTATACATTTTTACTTCGGCCCAAAGGAAGTTTTCTAAAACTTTATTCCTGCACTGCAGCATATGCTCCATTTTTTATCCAGAGAAAGTGTAAGCGATACTTGATTTCTTGCCACGTGGTCTCCACCATCTCTTTTGTCTCCATAGCTAGAACATCCGTTATTCCTTGCCCTCATAGTTTCAGTATCAGGAACGGTCGAACTGAAATGTTTGTCTTTTAGTATACCTCTGTAAAATAAAATCAAGAAGGGTAATGTCCAGCGAAAGTGGTGACCATGGGGTTATACCATCCCCCTTAGTCCATTGGCTTAGAAAGTTTAGAAAGTTCATGAACCGCACTGGACTTTCTCCTTTATGGGCTTGTGACTGCAGCGCCACCTGTACAGAAAACATAAGCTCCATGAGTCCGACCTACTTAATGCCATAACGTTGATGTTTTTGTCTGGCATAGCTTTTTTAAGATACGATTTTTTTCTTAAATCTGGGAAGGACTTGCCGGTCATCGAGTTGACTGTTTACCTACCCCGCTAGTGACTTTGAGTTTGGATCTTCTACAGTGCTGAAGTTCTGGACACGCAGGTATGGAGTTGGATGGAGTGTGGGTTACCAAAAGCAGACTTATTAGTAGGCTCCACTGCTAAAGGCAACACGCCGATCTGTACCACTTTTGGCCTTGTTAAAGTTAAAAAAATTGTCTATTGGAGAATCGTTAGCTAGGATAGGGTCTTGACTAACTTTAGTTACATGCATCTGATGATCTCTCTCTCTCTCTCTCTCTCCCTCCTTTATCTCTCTCCTTTATCTCTCTGTTGTTCTTTTTCTCTAAGAACTTTGTCATGTTTTGCTTGCACTATTGTTGAGTGTGTGGATAAGAATGTTATATATAATAGGTTTCATTTAATGTTTATTACTGTTTTTATGTTTGGAATTCTGGTAATAAACTGGTGTTGAATGACTGAATGAAAGCTTGAACGATGAAGGGAAAAATATGGGACAGATTTGCTTGCCTGGTTCTTTTCCTTTCAAAAATAAAATTTATTAGCTCTCTCTCTCTCTCTCTCTCTCTGGTGATTCTGTTAACAGACTGAGTGAGAGAGTGAGTGAGTAGATGAGAGTGTGTGTGTGAGAGAGAAAGAGAAAGAGAGGGAAAGAGAGAAAGAAAGAGAGTGGGATAGAGAGAGAGAGAGAGAAAGAGAAAGAGAGGGAAAGAGAAAAAGAAAGAGAGTGAGATAGAGAGAGAGAAAGAGAAAGGGAAGGAAAGAGAAAAAAGAAAGAGAGAGAGAGAGAGAAAGAGAAAGGGAGGGAAAGAGAAAAAAAGAAAGAGAGTGAGATAGAGAAAGAAAGAGAGTGAGACAGAGAGAGAGAGAGAGAGAGGAAAGAAAGGGAGGGAAAGAGAAAGAAAGAGAGTGAGATAGAGAGAGAGAGAGGAAAACAAACAAGCAAACAGGAGAGAGAAAGAGGGAAAGAAGGAAATAAAAAAGAGAGAGAGAGAGAGATGGAGAGAGTTTAAATCAAAACACTAGAAGAGACGAGGAAGACACCCAACTCCAGTCTGGTTGAGAACACTTCGCCAACTTGCTAACTGAAGCCACCAGGATACTGCTGCTTGGTCGCCGCAGTTTGCACTCGCGACTTCCCGAGACTATGGCAAGCTGCGGTCTTCATTTGGTGGCTGCTCCACGCCACGTCCTCCAGCACTGCCACCTCTGGCATTCAAATAAATTTGCATAAACCTCTGTGTCGCACTGTTAACTTCACACATTTGCCAAGCAAGACCTCAGTGAAAGGATATATTTAACACTAATAACACTCAGATTCTAGGGACATTTTTCATCAAAATTACTATCTTTAAAAGTCTTATTTGAATATGAATCCGTGAAAAGAAATAGAATAATCCATTATTTCGATTTTTTTCTTCGTGTTTTAAAAGTTTGAAAACAAATTCATAAACATTTTCCCATGGATTGTAATAAATGGGACACAAAACTACAAATAAAAATATGAACAGACTATTTCGTTACTTGAGCAACAAAGGAAATGTTAGTGCATAACACAAATCAGAGACAATCTTCCTCTATTCTATTGCATGTTTCTTCGATTTATCGAACTGGTTTTCAAATTTTCGATTCGACAATTAAGGATAAGATTTGAAGCAATTTATAGTTGACTTCATTGATTCCAGTTGGCCACTTTTTGTGTGTGTGTGTGTTCTCTGCAATTTGGTAGAGGACAAGTCTTCAAATTGGATTCAGTGTGTTGAATGTTAATAAAAGATAAAAATAAATAGAGATGAAGTGGCGAGTAGCTTTGGGCAAATTCTGACAGAGAAAAAGCTACATAATTTACCCCGGGTACAGAGTTCGCCATGGATGCGCTAACACGGCTGCTGGTGTTTACAGTTCTACTGTTGTCATTGTTTACGGCGTCGTCATCATCTTCATCATCATCTTCATTATCTTCATCTCCATCATCATCATCATCGTCATCACCACCATTGTTATCAAGAAACACAACAGCAAGGAACTGTCCTATTCGACTGACACCACCAAGTAAGAGTATCGGGTAAGTTGCAGTTGTGTGTCTTCCAATTTGTTTTTTTTCCTTTCTATTTTTGTTTGTTTATAACACACGACAGACATTCTGACCTAAGTTAAGTACTTTTTGAAAATCTAAGATTCAACACTCGGTTAAAAACGTTCATGAATAATTTTTTTAGTTTCACTGTGAAAAATGTAATGAAAATTGATTCCCTACCGCTGTCAGAATGTAATGAAAGTTAATTCACTTACATCATGAAGATTTAATCAGGCGTACACTGTGGAAATGTAATGAAAGCTAATTTGCTTACATTGTGGAAATGTAATGAAAGTTAATTTGCTTACACTGTGGGAAATGTAATGAAAGTTAATTCGCTTACACTGTGGGAAATGTAATGAAAGTTAATTTGCTTACACTGTGGAAATGTAATGAAAGCTAATTTGTTTACACTGTGGAAATGTAATGAAAGCTAATTTGCTTACACTTTGAATATATAATGAAAACTGATGACCTTACATTGTAATATGTAATGAAAACTGGTTCACTTTGGCTATGAGAATGTAAAAGAAGCTAATTCATCTACATTTTGAAAATGTAAAGAAAGTTATAGTTAACCAGGATGAAAAGTAATAAACGGTATAGTTTATGCATTCTATCCACGTATATTTTAATATGGTGTAACGTGTAAACACCGTCAAAGTATTATTACATCAGTCAGTAACTCAAACTGGGAAATTCGGAAGATCGATTTCATCACATTTAGTTAAATTTTTATTACAAGACGTATTCATCATTTGAACATCAAAAAGACATAGACTATGGTTATATCTAAGAAACAGAATCCACCAGCATGCAGTATTAAATTAAACGGAACTATTCTAAAGCAGGTGCATAAATTCAAATACCTTGGAGCAGTAATAACTTCAGATGGGAAATACAGAACAGAAATTAGAAACAGAATAGGCCAAGCAAAGACTGCATTTCAAAGAATGAGAAACATATTAACCAACACATCCTTATCAATGAATGTTAGAAAACGAGTCCTAAAATGCTATATTGAACCTATCTTGTTATATGGAAGTGAATCATGGACAATAGGCAAGTCTGCACAAAAATCATTGGAAGCAGCAGAAATGTGGTTTATTAGAAGAATGTTGCGAATCCCCTGGACAGCAAAAATAACTAATGAAGAATGTAGGAGAAGAGCTGGAGAGACAAAAAACCTTGTCAAAAAGATAAGAGAGAGACAATGTACTTTCATAGGACATGCAATGAGAAGAGGGGGCATTGAATATATTATAACAGGAAAAATAGAAGGAAGAAGATCAAGAGGAAGACCAAGAGAAATGATACTGGACAGTCTGACGGGATGGTGTGAGAGGAGGTCACCAACTGAGATGATGGCCTGCATGAAGGATCGGGTACTCTGGAGAAGCATAATAGCCAACGCCAGTCGGCACGGCACATGATCATCATCATCATCGTCATCATCATCATCATCATCGTCGTCGTCGTCATCTACCGTGCTGGCAAACGCTGGCGCTCGTGCTCCTCCACAGATCTAGATTTTTCATATTTCTCATATTGCTAAAAACTCTCCTTGTAATTTTTTTTTCATTGTGCCATGGCCTTCACGCTGTCCATGATTTTTGTTTTCTTGGCCTTCCCTGCCTTTTTTTGCCATTTATATTTCCTGTTGTTATGATCTTTTCAATCCCCCCGCTTCTCATTTTATGCCCAGTGAATGCTGATTGTAATTTTAGTATAGATCTAATTAGACTCCTTTCCCCATTTGTTATTATTAGACATTTATTGTTTATCATCTTTGCTGGCTATGGAAAGTCCCATCATCTTCCCATTTCAGAGACATCAATAAGTTCTCCTATCGACCGGCTAGCGTAGTGGTTAGAGCATTCGTCTAGCAACCGAAAGGTCGAGGTTCGAATCCCCAGATGAACGGGATTTTTTTTCCGACCAATACGTCCCGGAGGTCGACCCAGCCTCGTATAAGTGGGTACCAGTGAAAATCTGGGAAGGAAAGGCAGCGAGGAAAGGAACTGGCCACCCTAACTCATACACTGATGGCCCAGCATAATGAGGTCTCTAACGTTTCATCCCCTACGGCATTTGCTATGGGACTATCTTTAAAATGTGAACTCCTGTTTCCTGCACACCCATTTAACAACTGTGTTTCTAGCTGTTTTGAGCAAGCCTGGTTTGACTCGTTTCAAGAGTTTATCTACCCAAATCATCCATTGAAAAAATATTTATTCTCAAATTTTAGTGGTAGAAGAAATCTTTTTTTTTTTTTGTGAACTTTCGTTTTACGTTGTCCCCGATAAACGTTTTACATTGTCTTTGGTGTTCTCAGTCAGTCAGATCGCTGTGATAGCATTGTTGCAATCTTACATCTTACATCCTTCCCGTGCTGCTAAACGTCACATATGGCTCACATGGTAGCTCGCCAAGATTTCCTGTCTTCGGTGAGCTTTTCAACCTCATCAAAGGAATTCTATGCCCACTGAATTGGCCTGTCTTAACAATGCCCTCATTAGAGTTTCACGTGGTCGACCTCTTTTTTCTTCGGCCTGTTGTGTTCTACTTGATAGCTCGTTTGCGTTTAAAAAACTGTCTTCTTCCTAAATCCAGGATTGATCTGTACAAGAAAAGCCTTGCATACTCTGCAGTACAGCTCTGGAATACCCTCCCCTACCATTTAAAATCCATTGGTAATACTTCATCCTTTAACTCAAACCTGTTTCATTATTTACTTGCTTGTAATTATATGCCTCCATAAAATAACCAGCACTCTCTCAACACGTGACTCACCAACCATCAAGTACTAAAATCACATAGTTAGAAAAGCAACTTGTTAGACATTGTTAGAAATTATTTTAATGTCTGTTAAAAAAACATGTTAGAAGATCTGTATTTACAATGTATTTTTGTTTATGTATATGTCTGCGTGTGTATGTGTGCGTGAGTGCTATTTTATTAGGTTAATTACTTCTTCTCTTTTACTCTGAATGTAGTAGTTAAATCTTACACTCTTTTGATATGTTTTTTCCTAATTTAATTTGTATATTTGTACTAAACCAAGTGTGTGGGAAGAATGAAAGATGGAGTGATGAAGGGAAAAATGTAAGACGGGCCTGCGTGCCCAATTCTTTACCCTCTAAAAATAAAGATTATTCATTCATTCATTCATTCATTCTCATCACATGACCGACATATGTCCATCTCCTTTTTCTGATCACCCGTGAGACTGTTTTTTTTTTTCATGATGTCGTAACCTAGAACCGAGAGAAAAGACACGAGAAAATGTTAAGGGAAGTAAAAACAAGGAAACCATCCTAAAGAAAGTTACTATGAGATTACAACTGACGTGGCAAGAGAAGCGTAGAGACGTGAGAGAGGAAAGGACGCGCTTAAAGTTGGAGGAGAAATGTTTGTTGGGGATCGTCGTATCCAGAGCGTGGAGATGGTTAGGTCACGGCTAGAAAACAAAATGAACTTCTAGAGCTTTCGCCATGTCGAATTCGTTTGTCATCTTTACAGGTCTCTGTATCAGAACTTTGGAGAAAATAAACGGAAGTTGCCCTCCGAAATGGCTGGTGGTGTAAGTATGTAAGGAACTGGCTGGTGGTGTAAGGATGTAAGGAACTGGCCAGAGGGCAAGGGTGGGAGGGGTCTGTTTCAAGGGGCAAGAGAGGAAGACAGGATGACAAAGCAGTGCGTACCACGCCCACATTTGACCCTCACTTTTCATGTGCCACTTGGTCAGTCTGTTCAGATACTCTTTTTTTTGTATGGGTCTCCTTTTCTTTTTTTCGTTTCCCCATAAGCTTTCCTGTCGTCCGTATCTTCATGACATGCCCAAAAGCGTTTTGGTTGTCCTGTCAGGATAATTTCCCGTTATTCTGAAACTTCTCTGAGAAACTTTCATTTGTTTTTCTCTGCTACACACAATATTTAGGTAAAATTTTCATTCGTTTTTCTCTGCTATACACAATATTTAGGTAAACTTTTTACGTCATGGTGTCACATAGAGGAACAGGGTGCTAGTGCTCATATTTTATTATTATTATACAGAAGGTTATTATACAGAAGGTTATTATACAGAATGGCCGTGAATGTAGAGACTGGGCACAAGGAGCAGTTGGATTTTTGGTTCAAGACCTCATCCAGCATCACTGTGGGTCTTCCTACACGGTAATATATACAGATGGCTCAGTGACCCGGAACAGCAGAAGTGGTTTGGGGTTTGTTGTCTACCTAAATGGAAGAGTAGCGGCACAGGGTTCGGGAGCCTTTGAAGTCATCACATCAAGCATGAAAATGGAAACTGAGACTGTGTCGGCGACAATGGAACGGTTAGTTGGTCATGCTGTGGTTAATTGTGTCATTGTGACAAATTAACAGAGTAGGCTTCGTAAGATTGAGAAGAATTTGCTTCGAAAAGAATGGATTCATCTTTTAACCCAGTCAACTGTGACAAGCCTAACGTGGCTCTACCGTCCGTGGCAGTCTTTACTGTACACAGCAATGATGTGGAGGACAGACTTGCTAACAGGCAAAAATAAACGGCAGACTGGCAATGGACAAGGGCGACATTGCAAAGGCTGTATTGGACAGACTGTAGGAAAATGAAGAGAGGGAATGGACGAACAATGTAGCCGTGAAGAGATGCTGGAGCTAGGACAAATTAAAGGCGCTGGCAATAAATCTGAAATGCACGGCAGAGAGCGCATCGTAAACAACCAACATTTGACAGGAACTATTAGCAAACACACTCTTGGATGGACGCTGCGGTATACGGAGGAGCATATAATGGAGGTTGTTCAGAATGCAGTGAAGGCGGAGTCTGAATGTTGAACTTTGAACTTTGCCCATATTTTCCTTGATCTGTTAGTCACATAAAAAGGTCAAGTGGTCAGCGCCACGCCTGGTCACCTTTCCTCCTCCACCCACTCCCTCGCTCCAGAAGAAGTCAGGTACCAAATTTTACAGCTAGAGGTGACTGGGATACCTTCAGCAGGATTGGAACCCCCGAAATCTGATATGAGAGGATAGTATACTAAACAATGAACCACTCAGATTGCCTGCTCACAGTATATGTTGCATCTTTCTCCAGCGTCCATTTACTGGTTGGCTGCTGCGTCATTTAAATTTGTCCAAATGTTATAATCCTGGACTGACATTGACGCTGTCCGTTTTGACACTCAGCAACCCATAGCTGACATGCTAGCATCAGGGTTGGCGACCCATAGCTAACATGCTAGCCTCAGGGTTGGCGATCATAGCTAACATGCTAGCCTCAGGGTTGGAGATCATAGCTAATATGCTAGCAACAGGGTTGGCGACCATGTCTGACATGCTAGCCTCAGGGTTGGCGATCATAGCTGACATGCTAGCATCAGGGTTGGCGACCATGTCTGACATGCTAGCCTAAGGGTTGCCACTCATAGCTGACATGCTAGCATCAGGGTTATTAATTAATATTTAAACATTAATATTTGTAAAAGCTAAACTGCTTTGTTTCGTTGTTTTTTCGTTCCTTCTTTTTTCCGTTTTCGCTGCTAACTCATGTAAAACTCATATGCGGTATTCCTTATTATAACTTCAGACTTTTATCATTATCTGTTTGAGATCGACTATATGCCTCTCTAAAATGTATATGTGTTTGTATATAAATGCGTGAGTGTGTAAAAGAAGACTAGTAGTTGCGTCACAGAAACCAGCAGAGATGAAGAGTATATGTCAAGGTATTACCACGAAAACAAAGTTATGCATACTAAGAGCTTACATATTCCCAGTGCCAACCTACAGATGCTAAACATTGACACTTAACAAATAACTAATTCATTCATTTGCATGTCCCTTGCGGAACTTTGCCTCCCTAACAGCACTCATGTAGGCCCCTCGGTTGTGAGCAAGATGGCCTGCTGCTGATGCATCCATTTGTAGATCATCAACGATGTCTTGCAACCATCTTCACCTTGGTTTTCCTCTCTTTCTTTTCCTCATTATGTGCCTTCCATGATGGTCTTCTCTAGATTATCAATCATGACGTTTAATGTGTCCAAAATATTTAAATTTTCTCTGTTTAATCTTCTTTACTAGTCAGCCTTCTTCAATATTACGTTCTTGTAGTATTGATATCATATCGTATTGGAAGGATACATAATGGGAAAAAGAAAAAGAGGAAGACAAAGGCGAAGATGGCTGCAAGACATCGTTGACGATCTGGAAATGGATGCAACAGCAGCAGGCCATCTTGCTCACAACCAAGAGGCCTACAGGAGTGCTGTTTGGGAGGCAAAGTTCAACAAGGGACATGCAAATGAATGAATGAATGAGTATGGATATCTGCTGTGAAGCAGCCACAGACATATGCAAGATAAAATAAACAAGCTAACTCAGAATGCAAACAACATAGGACTAAAGATCAACATAGGAAAGATAAAGTTAATGAAGCAAAATGTGAACAACAGAAATATACTCAGAACAGATAGCAAGTTAGTGGAGGAGGTCAATGAATTTGTATACCTTGCCAGTAGAGTAGTAGAAAATGGAGACAGCACAGAGGACATCAACAGCAGACTTACTAGAGCAAACCAGGCTTTTGCAATGCTGCAGACTATATGGAAATCTAAAAAACTAAGCATAAATACGAAAATCAGGATATTTAAGAGTAATGTTCTAAGTGTACTACTCTGTGGAAGTGAATGCTGGAAAATCACTAAAACCATAGAAAACAAGCTAAATTCTTTCCAGACTAAATGTTTATGAAGAATTAGAAAAATGTTTTGGCCAAACACTATAAGAAATAACATCTTGTTGGCAGAAATTCAGATGAAGCCACTGACAGTAATTATTGAGGAAAGACGCTGGCGATGGTTGGGACATGTGGTCCGAATGACTGACACCTCACTATCAAAATAGCACTAAGATGGACACCACAGGGGAACAGAAGTAAGGGTAGATCAAAAGAGACACGGAGAAGAACAACAGAGATTATGTTGAGCAATAGAGGGCTCACCTGGGCAAGAACAGAAAAAAAGGCAAAGGACAGGCATTTGTAGAAAACCCTTGCGGAAGCCCCATGTTCCCTGGGTATTTAAGGTTCAGAGAGAGAGAGAGAGAGAGAGAGAGAGAGTGGGAGAGAAAGAGAGAGAGGGAGAGAGAGAGTATGGATATATTTGTTCTTATTTGTGTCCATGAAATTTGAAGAACTATTCTGTAGCATTTACATTCCAAGGCATTTATGTGTTTCTCAGCTGTTTTGTTAAGTGTCCAGGTCTCACAAGCGTATGTTGCGATGAGAAAGATGCATGCCTTTAAAAATCTTATTTTTTGTGGTTTTATTTTTGTTTTGTTAGTTGTCATCAATTTAGTTTTCTTCATATTAAGATAGAGGTTTTGCTCTTCGCTGTTCTTACGGACTGACATAATTAGTTTTTCCATTCATTTTTGTGTTGTGGACAGTAATACTGTGTCATCAGCATATCCAATCTCTGGTATTTCATAACCTCCAATTGTTATGGCATCGTAATATTCTTTGTCTGCATCTTCTCTAACATTCCTCATTATATTTTCAGTATAGAAATTAAATAAGTAAGGCGACAATATGCACCCCTAACGGACCCTTTGTTTTATGTCAAACCAACTTGTTGTTTCACTATTTATTCTTACTGCTGCCTGTTTGTCTAGATACAACAGTGATGTTAATTGTATCAAATGTGTTGGAAATCCCATTTTTTCCATTATTTCCCAAAGTTTCTGGTGTTGTACACAATCAAATGACTTAAAATATAGATTCACATTAAACTCTCCGCATTTCTCTATTATTAATCTTAGATTGAATATATGATCTCTTGATCCTCTTCCTTGCCTGAAACCGGCTTGGACTATATTGACTTCTTCTTCTTCTATTTTCTTCCCAAGTTTACCAACTACGATTTTGAATAGAATTTTACTGGCATGACTAATCAAGGCAACAGTTCTGTAGTTTGTGCATAATTTTAGGGTACCCTTTTTTTGGCAGTGGTATGAATAACAAGGATAAAACAAAAATAATGAAAATTCCCCTTAATCAAAATGGAAAAATACACATAGAAGGGACAGATACTGAAGATGTCAATCAATTTGCATACCTTGGCGGCTACATAGACCAGGATGGTGACACCAAAAAGGAAGTTAGGATCAGAATTGCAAAAGCAGCACCGATCTACAAAAATCTTGAGAACATATGGAATTCAAAAGTTATAAGCACAAAAACTAAGTTAAGACTATTCAATTCAAATGTAATATCCACCATCATTTATGCATGCTAAAGCTGGAAAACAACTAAAGAAATAGACAAGAAATTATACCCTTTTGAAAACAAATGCCTAAGGAAAATACTCGGCATCAAGTGGAACGAATTTAAGAATAATGCAGAGATAAGACAGATGACTGAACAACAACCAGTCTCATGGGTGATAAGGAAAAGGAGATGGACATATGTTGGTCACTTGATGAGAAGAAATGATCAGAGAATCTGAAGAAAAGCTATCAAGTGGAACACAACAGGCCAAAGAAAAAGAGGCAGACCGCGTGAAACTCTGAAGAGGAGATTATTAAGAGAGGCCAAATAACCAGGCATAAAATCCCTTGATGAGGTTGAAAGACTCGCCGAAGACAGGAAAAAATTGGCGAACTACTTTGCGAGCCCTATGTGACGTTTAACGGTACGGGAAGGATATAAGATATAAGATAAGATGAATACAGTTCTTTTACATTCTTTTGGCCAAATACCTGAATGTCATATATTTTTGCATAGTGCATGATAGATTGTTGCACACTCCTTTCCTCCTGCTTTAATAAGTTCAGCTATTATCTCATCATATCCTGGTGATTTTTCATTTTTCAGATTCTTTATTGCCCATAAAACTTCTTCTATTGTCGGTTCGGGGTCTTTTTCCAATAATAATTTACACTGTTGATTTCTGCTTTCTCAGTCGGTTGTTTCATACATTCCTTTGCAATATTCCTTTCATCTTTCTAGAATTTCCTCTGTCTCTGTCAAGGTATTCCCCATCTTGTCACAAATTACATTTAGCTTAGGTGTGACATTTCTCGTCAATGTCTTCATTTCTTTAAACATTTCACTATCTTTTCCATACTTATGATGTCTTTCTATTCTTTCACAACAATATTGTATGTATTGTTTTTTGTCTTTTCTTATGTTTCTTCACACTTCTTTTGTTAAAGATTTATATTCCTCTTTGTTGTTGTTTGCCACTTTCCATTTCTCTACGTTGTTTTATCAGTTCTAGTGTGCCTGCTGTAATCTATCCACTCTTTTGTGTTTTTTTTTACTGGAACCATGTCTTTATCTGTTGTTATTAAGATATCTCTGGCCTGCCTACCCAGTTTATCTGATGTCATCTCCTTTTGTACAGCCATCAGGATTTCGAAACGGTTCTTCACTTCTATATCATATTGTTCTGGTATTTTTGTAAGATCAAAGCGGAGTGGTCTTGATCCCGTAACTGTCTTTTTTTTATCTTTATCTTCATTGATGGTCCGTGTCACAATCAGCACCTGGTAAACAAATAATTAGAAAAGAGAATAACAGCATTTGAAATGAAATGTTACAGAATGGGGCACTTAGAATATCATAGACAGAAAGAAAATCAAATAAAGAGATATTGATGGGATTGGGTGTCGCAGAACAAGGAAAAACTCGCTCATAAGCATCACCAAAATGAGAAAGCTTGAGATACTTCGGCCACATCAAGAGACACAACAACTTTGAGAGGTTGATAGTAGAAGGCATAGTGCCTGGCAAAAGAGAAAAGGGACAACCTCACTGTAAATGGACTCAGGACATCACAGAAAGTCTGAATGTGTCATTGAGAGACGCCGGTCAACATGTTCAAGACCGTATTGCATTCTGGGAGACTGTGAGAGGGACAACGTTCTGGAAAGGTCACGTCGCATGAAGAGTTCTTGTGTCTATGAATGTGTATATATGTGAATATATATATGTGTGTGTGTATATCGTATATATATATTATATACATATGCCTGTGAGACCTGGACACTTAACAAAACAGCTGACAAAGACTTAAATGCCTTTGAATGTAAATGCTACAGAAGAGTTCTTCAAATATCGTGGACACAAAAAAGAACAAATATATCTATACTCTCTCTCTCTCTCTCTCTCTCTCTCTCTGAACCTTAAGTGCCCAGGGCACATGGGGCTTCCGAAAGGGTTTTTCACAAATGCCTGTCCTTTGCCTTTTTTTCTGCTCTTGCCCAGGTGAGCCCTCTATTGCTCAACATCCTTTCTGTTGTTCTTTTCCATGTCTCTTTTGGTCTACCCTTACTTCTGTTCCCCTGTGGTGTCCATCTTAGTGTTATTTTTAGTAGTGAGTTGTCAGTCATTCGGAGCACATGTCCCAACCTCACCAGCGTCTTTCTTCAATAATTGTTGTCAGTGGCTTCATCTGCATTTCTGCCAATAAGATGTTATTTCTTATGGTGTTTGGCCAAAACATTTTTCTACTTCTTCGTAAACATTTAGTCTGGAAAGAATTTAGCTTGTTTTCTATGGTTGTTGTGATTTCCCAGCATTCACTTCCATAGAGTAGTACACTTAGAACATTACTCTTAAATATCCTGATTTTCGTATTTATGCTTAGTTTTTTAGATTTCCATATAGTCTGTAGCACTGCAAAAGCCTGGTTTGCTCAAGTAAGTCTGCTGTCGATGTCCTCTGTGCTGTCTCCAATTTCTACTACTCTGCTGCCAAGGTATACAAATTCGTTGACCTCCTCCACTAACTTGCTATCTACACTGAGTACATTTCTGTTGTTCACATTTTGCTTCATTAACTTTGTCTTTCCTACATTGATCTTTAGTTCTATGTTGTATATATCTATACTACAAGAGCTTAATATTGAAGAAGGCTGGCTAGTAAAGAGGATTAAAGAGAGAAAACTTAAATATGTTGGACACATTAAACGTCATGATAATCTAGAGAAGACCGTCTTGGAAGGGTACATAATGGGAAAAAGAAAGAGAGGAAGACCAAGGCGAAGATGGCTGCAAGACATCGTTGAGGATCTGCAAATGGATGCATCAGCGGCAGGCCATCTTGCTCACAACCGAGAGGCCTACAGGAGTGCTGTTAGGGAGGCAAAGTTCCTCAAGAGACATGCAAATGAATGAATGAATGATATATACAGTATATGCGTGTATGTATATGTATTATGTTTATATTTGCTTAAATATATAGAAAAAGTATAATTACATGTATTGTTAAAATCCATCTTTTTTCAGTCTAAAGAACTGATTAATGTTTTGTGTTTCTTATACTGCTTCATTACAGAATTGTTAGATGATAATGAATGTGAGAATGTAATACAAGTTGATTGCATGTAGTTACATAAATCAGACTAGGCAAGAGATGGGTTTTTTATACTTATAATGTTCAAGAACTAACCCTGAATGTCTGTGACAGAGTGAAAGTTGTATGATGAAGGGCAGAATGGGTACGAGTTCTCAGATCTTAACTCTTTTGAAAATATATTAATTTCTTCTCTCTCTCTCTCTGCTCATTCTCTCTCAGTATTCCATTCATTCTCTCTCAGTGTTTCATTCATTCTCTCTCAGTATTTCATTCATTCTCTCTCAGTATTTCATTTATTCCCTCTCAGTATTTCATTTATTCTCTCTCAGTATTTCATTCATTCTCTCTCAGTATTTCATTCATTCTCTCTCAGTATTCCATTCATTCTCTCTCAGTATTCCATTCATTCTATCTCAGTATTTCATTTATTCTCTCTCACTATTTCATTCATTCTCTCTCACTATTTCATTTATTCTCTCTCACTATTTCATTCATTCTCTCTCAATATTACATTCATTCTCTCTCACTATTTCATTCATTCTCTCTCACTATTTCATTTATTCTCTCTCACTATTTCATTCATTCTCTCTCAATATTTCATTCATTCTCTCGTAGCTAAGCGTTTCTCTGGGTAACTGTTTGGGTGTCTACACTCTTCTATGTCTCTTTTCTTTGTTGCCAAATTTTCTTAATCATCCTAGTTTCTATGTAATATTTTTTTCTTCATCTCTCTTTCTGTCCATTTTTTTTTTCTGTCTCTCTTATAGTTTATCTACTATTCTTTCACTGCGTATTTTTCTGCACGTATTTTTTCATTACTTCTCTCTATGTGTAACAGGAACTATTTTTATACCTTCCTCTATGTGTAACAGGAACTATTTCTCTACCTCTCTCGATATGTAACAGGAACTATTTCTCTACCTCTCTCGATGTGTAACAGGAACTATTTCTCTACCTCTCTCTATGTGTAACAGGAATTATTTCTCTACCTCTCTATGTTTAACAGTAACTATTTCGCTACCTCTCTTTATGTGTATCCAGTATTATTTCAATACCTCTCTTTATGTGTATCCAGTATTCTTTCACTACCTCTCTTTATGTGTATCCAGTATTCTTTCACTACCTCTCTTTATGTGTATCCAGTATTCTTTCACTACCTCTCTTTATGTGTATCCAGTATTCTTTTCCCGGATCCTTTTCTGCACGGAGTGTTTTTTTTTTCCTTCTTTTATTGTTGTACTTTGTGTCTATCCAGTACGTGTACTTTCTGTTTCTGTTTACAGTACTCTTGTATAAAACCTGTTCAAAGAAATTCTTCCACACCATGTTATATGAGATTTAACTCTTTCATGTCACGTTATATGACATTTAACTCTTTCATGTCACGTTATATGACATTTAACTCTTTCACGCCAAAGCATCACTGGCAGTACTGGTAGACATAACACGTCTGTGCGAATTGATATTTTTGGTGAAGTCTAAATCAAAAGAAAACTAGCGCATTTCTAACCCACCCCATATCTTAAAACTATGGAGTAACTTATTTCCAGTTTTTTTCCCTTTCTACCAAAATTTCTCATTACATTTTACTCTACCAGAGCCTGGAAATTAATTAGAAGTGAAAAGGGTTAATGAATCTTTTTTGTTTAACTATTACAGAAAAGGAAACTGAACTCTCTCTCTCTCTCCCTCTCTGTTTTTTTTTCGTGTGACTCATCTCGCTTGAACCCTCTGGAATTGTAAATGACAAATATTTCATCTATTAAGGTCACATGATTTTTCAAGGACACAAGCCCTGCCTGCACTCGTTTAAAAATGATATTTGTTTCCCTGCACGGCCTGATATTTGTTTCCCTGCACGGCCTGATATTTGTTTCCCTGCACGGCCTGATATTTGTGGCCTGACAGGTAATTATGATTGTCTCAACATAAACAAGTTCTATCCTTGTTCTCTCTGTTTTTTCTTACTGAAAGACTCCAAATCTTCGCCTGCATTCGTTCTGCCAGAGTTGGGAGGGGGGGGGGGGAACATCTCTTGAGATACTTCATGCACGTGACTGCTGGCATACCAGGCCATGATTTACGCCAAGAGCAATTGCTTGGAAATATGGGTGGAAAAAAAAAGGATGAGAAAAAGTATAACTAGAAAACACGGCACACCGTACAAAGTTTGGTGTAGCCCAGTGTAATGGTAAATGTCTAGTAAGGTGAACAGGTCGGCTCATTGTTGACCTTAGGACTAATAAACTGAGCTCATTTTTCTCCCTACAATGTAGTGAAGCTCTTTATACTCGGGGATTATAAATAATGGTTCGTGGTTCAGCTACACAGACGTAGAAATAGGTAGCTGACTCTTTTCTTTTAGCGTTAGTATTTGAGGAGAATATAATTCTAACTATGGTCAGTGACGCCTTTTGTCGCTTTCACTAAGTTTCGGGCGAGACCTAATCAGTAGGTTTCTCTTCTAGGTTCACCGCCATGTTAAAAATAAACGCGTTGATCCTTTCTCTGTTGGTCATGATGGAATGACAGAACAGGCTGTTGTCAGGAGAACAGCAGAAAGATATTATATGGTCTTTGGGCAGATAATTTTAGCGGCCACTGATAAATGTAGTCTCCATGAACTATCTTACATGCTACCCGTGCCGTCAGGCGCCACACAGGGCTCGCAGTATGTCTAGCCGTGAGTCTCTATTCTCGGTGAGTTTGTCAATCTCATCAAGGGATTATGATGCCAGTCATCTTACACTCTCTTGTCAGCATTCTCTTTAGGGTCTCTCGAGGTCGACTACTTTTAATTTTTCCAAATGTCTCCCATTTGGTTGCTTTGTGATTCTCTGATTGTTTTTTTTCTCATCGCATGGGCCACATACGCCCACCTTTTCATGATCACTGCTGAGACAGTTGCATGTTCATTTCTCTTATCTCTGATTTAGTCTTGAATTCGTTCCGTTGTATAAAGAGTATTTTTCTTACAGAGTGTTTTCTATTGCGCCTAATTTGCTCTCTGTTTCTTCCGTTGTTTTCCAGCTTTCACAAGCCTACGTAAGAATGGGTATCATTAATATCCTCAGCTTTGATCCTGTGCTTAAGAGTTTTAATTTCTATATTTTCTCAAGATCTTTAAAGGTCATTGTTGCCTTTGCTATTCTGTTTCTAACTACCTTCCCCGTGTCTCCTTCCTGATCTGTGTGACTTTTGAGATATACAAAATGATCTTCTTCTTTTGCTGTTTCTTTAAAATATACTACTTTTCTCCATTGCTGATCTCATGTACTATTTTGTAACCAATGAGTGCAGGACTACAAAAATAAGATTTTCAAGGGCATGCATCTTTCCATCGCAACATACAAGTATGCCTGTGAGACCTGGACACTTAACAAAACATCTGAGAAACACATAAATGCCTTTGAATGTAAATGCTACAGAAGAGGTTCTATCGCTCTTCAGAAAGTAAAACAACTAAAGAATCTGTGGAGAGGAACATACAGAACCACATCTTTCCCATCGCAACACATGCCTGTGAGATCTGGACACTTAATAAAACAGCCGAGAAACACATAAATGCCTTTGAATGTAAATGCTACAGAAGAGTTCTTCACATATCATGGACACAAATAAGAACAAATATATCCGGTCTACAAGAACTTAATATTGAAGAAGGTTGTGTAGTAAAGAAGATTAAACAGAGAAAACTTAAATATTTTGGACACATTAAACGTCATGAGAATCTAGAGAAGATCGTCTTGGAAGGGTGCATAATGGGAAAAAGAAAGAGAGGAAGACCAAGGCGAAGATGGCTGCAAGATCTTGTTGATCATCTGCGAATGGACGCATCAGCAGTAGGCCATCTTGCTTACAACCGAGAGGCCTACAGGAGAGCTGTTAAGTTCTGCAAAAGGACATGCAAATGACTGACTGACTGAGTGACTGACTGAGTGCAGGGCATTATTTTTCCTGAGATGGTTTCCATATTTCCACTAATACAGGCGATATTAACAGCAACATCATGGTGGGCTAGCAGAGTTCCCAGAGCCCCTTCAACATCCTGTGCTACTAGTAGAACATTCTTTTCATTACGAAGTCGGTGGCAACAACTTCAGATAGCATGGGAGATAGGAAGCATCCTTGTTTCATGTCAGCTTCTAGATGAACTCATTCATTCATTCATTTGCATGTCCCTTGTGGAGCTTTGCCTCCCTAACAGCACTCATGTAGGCCTCTCGGTTGTGAGCAAGATGGCCTGCTGATGATGCATCCAACTGCAGATCGTCAAAAATGTCATGTAACTATCTTCGCCTTGATCTTCGTCTCTTTTTTTTTCCCATTATGTACCCTTCCAAGACGGTCTTCTCTAGATTATCATGACGTTTAATGTGTCCAGAATATTTAAGTTTTCTCTCTTTATTCCTCTTTACTAGCCAGCCTTCTTCAATATTAAGTTCTTGTAGTATAAAAAGTAAAGTAAAGGTAACCCTGTCATGCCTTAGAGGCACATAGGGATATAGTGTTAGTGCCCCATATTTTCCTTGACCTGTCAGCACACTAGAGGGTGATATGGTCAATATCACGCCTGGCTGCCTTTCCTTCCCCAACTCCAGAAGAAGTTGGGTACCCATTTCTACAGCTGGGTGACTGGGGTGCCGCCGGCCGGATTCGAACGCCCGACCTTCGCCATGAGAGACCAGTGCACTAACCACTTCGCCACTCAGACACCCTCTTGTAGTATAGATATATTTATTCTTTTCTATGTCCATATTATTTGAAGAACTCTTCTGTAGCATTTACATTCAAAGGCATTTATGTGTTTCTCATCTGTTATGTTAAGTGGCCGGGTCTCACAGGCATATGTTGTGATGGGAAAGATGCATGCCCTTAAAAATCTTATTTTTGTAGTTCTGTATGTTCTATATGAACTACGTTTATGAATTATCAAAACTTTCGAATAATTTTCGATATCTGTGACGTTTGTTGGAAGACAAGACAAAAGAAAAAAAAAACTTTACCTGAGCGGTTGATTACACATGCTAAAGACTATGTGAAATATATGAGCACACAATCTGTGAAAATCAAATCAAATCTGAATGTGGTATTTTAAAACACGCGGAGGTAGATATTCTTTATTTTTTTCTTTCCATAAAAATATCGCGGGTCTTCTGTAAAAACTTCTACCAAAAACTGGAGAGCATCTGTCGCTGCGAATCAGCCTGCACTCATCTCCCCCAGTCAGGCTCGTGGTTCAGCCACACAGACGTAGAAATAGGTACCTGACTCTTTTCTTTTAGCCGGTAAAAGATAAAGGTAAAATTCCCGTCTCCGTGTCATTAAGGCATATTGGGAAATAGGGTGTTAAATCCGTATTTTCCGTGACTTTTGGCACATGAAAGTCTGATGTGGTCAGTATCACGCCTGGGCGCCTTACCTTCCCAGATTTCTCTGGTACCCGTTTTCCGAGGCTGGGTGGACCCCGGGGCCTTTTCGGTGTGTACCAGGAAAAAAATCCCACTGCTGGGACTTGAACCTGGTACAACCGGATTAGTAAACCGAACGCCTAACCACTCAGTTAACCACTCAGTTAACCACTCAACTAACCATTCAGCTAACCACTCAGCTAACCATTCAGCTAACCAGTCAGTTAACCACTCAGCTAATCACTCAGCTAACCATTCAGCTAACCACTCAGCTAACCACTCAGCTAACCAGGCCGCTCTGGGGAAGGAAAAAAAAGCGGTCAGACCTGAAGTTGACCACATTGTCCACCATTGAGCAGGTCCAGGGAAATATGGGCCCTCACACCGTATCACACTTCGTCTTCTTCTTCTTCTTCTGACGTTCTTTGCAGCCAGTGCCAGGGCACAGGTTCCCGTCGGATGCTGTCTCACTCAGGATAAATAAAGCGCCTTCCCACGAAGGCGAGAAATTTACGAGAATGTTTACGAGAAATTCGATTCTTTCATTATCAGAAAGCTGTGACACATCCTACAGCATCAAACATCTTTTTCCTCAAGCAGCCATCTCCGTATACATCACTCTATGACAGTGGTTCCCAAACTGATGGGGTCCGTGGAACCTGCAACTGGGGTCCGTGACAAAAAAAAGGTCACGATCCTTCTTTTTATTTTTGCTATGAAATGTTTGACAATAAATGTTTAGGCAAATCTTATGTGGAGGGAAGCACTTTTTTCCACGTTTGAAAATAGGAAATACTGAACCTCACGTGAAAGCGATTGTTCGGAATAAAAGGAGGCATTATTTCTCTCGTTGGTTAGATGTCAAGAGACACAACAGCCTGGAGAAATGAGAGGTAGATAGTGGAAGACATAATGCCCGGCAAAAGAGAAAAGGGACGACCTCGCCGCAGGTGGACTCAGGACATGTCATTACGAGACGCTGGTCAACTTGTTCAAGACCCTATTGCATTCAGGTAGGGTGTGACAGGGACAACGTTCTGGAAAAAAAGGACACGTCATGCGAAGAGAAGCTGTCACACATTTCATCTTCTGTTCATTTGTCAGAACGAATAGGAATGTTAATTGTTGTCTATTTTTTTTTCCTCAACTACATTACCGTCATTTTGAAAACTCACGAAGTGTGTTGTTTTGCGTAGTGTAGCATTTACTCATTAAAGGTTACCCACATTTTCTGAATAAAAATTCTTTTGCATTGAAAGGGCATGGCTACCACATAGATATGAAATTTTTCCAAAGTATGGGGGTCTGTGGCCCGGATTCTGAAACATTAGGGGGTCCATGGACTTTTCTTAATTGGTAACCACTGCTCTAGGGAAAATACCCTTAGCCGTCCAAAGAGGGACATACACAACAATATGAGACGGTACAGTTCTGGATAATAACAGTGGCAGACTTGCAAGCTGGATCTATCTATCTATCTATCTATCTATCTATCTATCTATCTATCTATCTGTCTATCTATCTATCTATCTGTCTGTCTGTCTGTCTATCTATCTATCTATCTATCTGTCTGTCTGTCTGTTTGTCTATCTATCTATCTATCTATCTATCTATCTATCTATCTATCTATCTATCTATCTGTCTGTCTGTCTGTCTGTCCGTCCATCCGTCCGTCCGTCTGTCTGTCTGTCTGTCTGTCTGTCCGTCTGTAAACAGGCTACCTGTGTGTTCGAATCTCAGAACCTGCCTGTAAACGTCTTACCACCCAGTCTATCTGTTCATCTGTTAAGACAGTTCCTGCCTGATATATTTACTCAAGCTACTGAACTAATAATGCCACCACGAAGTTCACCGGCAAACACATACAAACAACCGAGGCTCCAAGCTTGCTGTAGGCACAGCTCTGATTCCGTACAGAAAACAAGGATACGGACGTTTACCTCTGGCTGCTACTGATACGACAAGAATTGTTTGTTCAGGAACTGTTCTGTTTGTTGTTCTTGGTTACAGTTCCGGGAGAAAATTGTGTGGAGGAATATAGAGTTGCTTTTTGGGTTTGTGCTTTCTTAATTTGGAGAATTAATTTATCACCGTAGAGGAACTTTTGTTTTGAATTGCTTTATGTTTTAAATGAGATAGCCAGAGAGAGAGAGAGAGAGAGAGAGAGAGAGAGAGAGAGGCGGGGAGGGGAGGGGAGGATAAGCAATACTCCTCACCCTCACAAAAGCGTACACACAGAGACATATTTCCATACTCATTTTCTCTCTCACGTGCATCCGCCTTTAATAAAGAAAGATCTTTGCAAAGATCTCTGGTTATTTTTATTCCATGAAAAGATACCATCAGCACGATATGTCACATTCTCTTTTCTCATTACAGATACCAGCAACTGTCTGTCACATTCTCTTTTCTCATTACAGATACCAGCAACTGTATGTCACATTCTCTTTTCTCATTACAGATACCAGCAACTGTCTGTCACATTCTCTTTTCTCATTACAGATACCAGCAACTGTATGTCACATTCTCTTTTCTCATTACAGATACCAGCAACTGTATGTCACATTCTCTTTTCTCATTACAGATACCAGCAACTGTATGTCACATTCTCTTTTCTCATTACAGATACCAGCAACTGTATGTCACATTCTCTTTTCTCATTACAGATACCAGCAACTGTATGTCACATTCTCTTTTCTCATTACAGATACCAGCAACTGTATGTCACATTCTCTTTTCTCATTACAGATACCAGCAACTGTATGTCACATTCTCTTTTCTCATTACAGATACCAGCAACTGTATGTCACATTCTCTTTTCTCATTACAGATGCGAGTATCTTATGTGACTTTTAGCACCATTACAGCTGTCATCAACATTTGCTACTATATCTTGTCATGTTACAGCTGTCATGAATATTTGTTAGTATATCTTATCATATTACAGCTTTTATCAATGTTTGCTACTATATCTTATCATATTACAGCTGTTGTCAATATCTGCTACTATATCTTATCATATTACAGCTGTTGTCAATATCTGCTACTATATCTTATCATATTACAGTTGTTATCAACGTTTGTTACTATAGTAACTAAAATATTCTTACATCCTTCATGTGCCCTTAACTAAAGTATTAACAGTAGTAATAGTAATAGTGGTAGCAAAGTAGTGGTAGTGCTGGTGGTAGTAGTAGTAATAGTAGTAATGGTGGTGGTGGTGGTGGTGGTAGTAGTAGTAGTAGTAATGGTGGTGGTGGTGGTAGTAGTAGTAATAGTAGTAATGGTGGTGGTGGTGGTGGTGGTGGTAGTAGTAGTAGTAATGGTGGTGGTGGTGGTGGTGGTAGTAGTAGTAGTAGTAATGGTGGTGGTGGTGGTGGTGGTGGTAGTAGTAGTAGTAATGGTGGTGGTGGTGGTGGTGGTAGTAGTAGTAGTAGTAATGGTGGTGGTGGTGGTGGTGGTGGTGGTAGTAGTAGTAATAGTAGTAATGGTGGTGGTGGTGGTGGTAGTAGTAGTAGTAGTAGCGTTAGTAGTAGTAGTAGTAGTAGTAGTAGTAGTAGTAGTAGTAGAAGTAGTAATCGTAGAAGTAGAAAAAGTAGTATATTAATAGCAGTAGTAGTAGTAGTACAATTATTGAGGAAAGACGCTGGCGATGGTTGGGACATGTGCTCCGAATGACTGACAACTCACTACCAAAAATAGCACTAAGATGGACACCACAGGGGAACAGAAGTAAGGGTAGACCAAAAGAGACATGGAGAAGAACAACAGAAAGGATGTTGAGCAATAGAGGGCTCACCTGGGCAAGAGCAGAAAAAAAGGCGAAGGACAGGCATTTGTGGAAAACCCTTTCGGAAGCCCCATGTGCCCTGGGCATTTAAGGTTCAGAGAGAGAGAGAGAGAGAGAGAGAGTAGTAGTGAGAGAGAGAGAGAGAGTAGTAGTAGTAGTAGTAGTAGTAGTAGTAGTAGTAGTAGTAGTAGTAGATTTGTGTAATACTTTTGATCTATCACATGCATGGTGTGCGCAGTCGCATTTCCCTATGTCTTTGACAGGTACTTCTACTTGTGATATCATCATCATCATCATCATCATCATCATCATCATCATCATCATCATCATCAACAACAACAACAACAACAACAACAACAACAGCTACAACTACAGTTATGAAGAACTTAATCTCAACCTTCAACAGCAAAACCCACAGGAGACATCACACTCATCCACAAATCCAGTCATCCTCATTAGAACTTCTCAGATATGTCCTGCCAAATTTAGAGCAAAGACAACACGATGCCCATGTTTTAACAAAAATGCCCTTTGACGTTCTTCAAATGAAATGCCCCCATTCCATAACGCCATCTTGGTACCTACGGAAACAATAGACATGTCAAAGGTCAGAATAATGGCGTGCTCTCCGACCTTGCCCTTCACGATGAAGGAAATTCTTATGTACAACAACAACAAAAAATTGAGGAAACTGACAGGAAAAAAAAACCAGAGCAGATGAAAGATTCGGTGATTCTTTGATAAGCCCAAACATGTTTTGTGTGTGACTAACAACACAAAGAGGTGATATCTTGTTTCAAAGATGGCTGACCATCTTCGAAGATCCAAAAATCCAGGAGAGAGAAGGAATATTATTTGGGGTACTTGATAAGAAATACCTGGGCCAGTTCTCACCTGGTCTAGTCTTGTATTTTACCTTGTTCATGAGACTCAGCCTTGTCTTAATAGACAGACAGACGGACTGATCGACAGACAGACACCCACACAAACTAACAGACAAGCAGGGAGGGAGAAATACAGAGAGAGAGAGAGACAGAGAGAGACAGAGAGAGGCAGAAACAGAGAGAGAGACAGAGAGAGACAGAGAGAGACAGAGAGAGACAGAGACAGAGAGACAAAGAGAGACAGAGACAGAGAGAGACAGAGAGATACAGAGAGAGACAGAGAGAGAGACAGAGACAGAGAGAAATAGAGAGAGACAGAGACAGAGAGAGACAGAGAGAGACAGAGACAGAGAGAGACAGAGAGAGACAGAGACAGAGAGAGACAGAGAGATAGAGAGAGACAGAGAGATAGAGAGAGACAGAGAGAGACAAAGAGAGACAAAGAGAGAGACAGAGAGAGACAGAGACAGAGAGAGGCAGAGAGAGACAGAGAGGGACACAGAGAGAGACAGAGAGACAGAGACAGAGAGAGACAGACAGAGGCACAGAGAGAGACAGACAGAGAGAGATAGAGAGAGACAGAGACAGAGAGACACAGAGAGAGACAGAGAGAGACAGAGAGAGAGACACAGAGAGAGACAGAGACAGACAGATAGAGACAGAGACAGAGAGAGACAGATAGAGACAGAGAGAGACACAGAGAGAGAAACAGAGAGAGAGACAGAGAGAGAGACACACACACAGACACAGAGAGAGAGAGAGAAGGAAAAAAAGTAATGTTAATATAGACAAGCCATAGCTGGTATAAAGCGTATTTACTTTCTTCTCAGCTTTATCTAATAACAGACCTGTTTAATATTGTCTGTCTAGTGACGAAAAAAAAACAGAGTGGAGCTTAATTAGAAGCAGGCCATTGTAGTTTGCCTGGAGAAAGTCGCCAGTTATTTTTTTGCACACATCTATGATTTAAAGTGATTAAAGTTTACATTCATTGATACATACGTATGTACATACATACATATATACATACATAATACATTCATACATACATAATACATAATACATACATACATACATACATACATACATACATACATACATACATACATACATACAAACATACATACATACATACGTACGAAAAACATACATACATATGTTCATACATACATACGTATGTACATACATATATACAAACATACATACATACATTCATACATGCATACGTATATAGACTTTAGAATCTGTTGGCCAGACCTTCCACCCCGATTCCTCCGAACTTCTACCTGACTTCTTCTTCTTCTTCTGCTTCTTCTTCTTGTTCTTCTTCTTCTTCTTCTTTGAGCACCTACTAAATTCAGCAGGTTTCCGACCCATTGATGCTCACTGCCGCAAACAAGACACGTCTCCTTTCCTCTCTGTTCTTGATCTTCTCTTGCCAGTTGTTTGTCTCACTAGCGCGCGTATCTTCTTCTAGCTTGTCTTGCCATCGTTGTCTTGGTCTACTTCTTGGTCTGTTCCCTTCTTTGTCTCTTCTCCTCCGTTCTCTCTAAGAAATATCCGAGCCTATTTGTCTACTGTCTGTTGCTCTTCATAGTTTCTGTTATAAGCAGAGAGTTAAACAATGGCGTAGATTTCCTTGTTACTTCTTATCTTCCATTGTTGTGTTATAGGGTCTCTTACCTGTCCATAAATTCTTCTCATGATTCTATTCTCAAATGTTTTGTATTTGGCTTTCATTTTGTTTTGCTGTACTCCATATTTCTGACGCATATAGTACAACTTATCTCATTTATTCTGCCGTGAATGGTACATTTCTACCTGACTCTAATTTCGACTCCGCCAAATATTTTCCACCAGATTCCGAGTCTACTATTTGTTCTACTTTCTTATTCACATACATATACACATATGTGCAAACATATATACACAAACCTGACTGACAAGAAAAGTGAAAGACACCTTTCTGTGTACAGAAACACATTCCATATACATGAAATGCTTATCACTTTCGCCGTTCTTATATTTGGAATGCTCCTTTCTCCTTATCTGATTTTCACTGAGAGTGCAGCGATCTACTTTCTGCGCATGCGTAACAAACAATTCCCTTCGCATTTTCTCACCAACAACAACAAAAAAAAGTAGGAGTTTGTGAACAAGACGGGGCGAAACAATTAATCTACGGATGTTATTTTCATAAAAGAATTGCAGTATTTACTGGAAGAAAAACTAAGTTTGTGGTAATATATAAGATAAATTCTATCACAGATGTCAACTCTTGTCTCCATGGCAACTCTACACGTGGTAGAAAAGATTCCGCCATATCTGGCAGGAACATATCTCCGTGTCGGCATTCTGCTGGCGCCGTATGATAATTTTGTAATTGTTGATATCGAGTATGAGGTTTCTGCTTAGAGAAATTCATGGGCCGCATCATCTCTGTCTCTCTCTATCTCTCTGTCTCTGTCTCTCTCTGTGTCTCTCAGTCTCTCTCTGTGTCTCTCAGTCTCTCTCTGTGTCTCTCTGTCTCTCTGTCTGTCTTTCTCTCTGTCTTTCTGTCTCTGTCTCTCTCTGTCTTTCTCTCTGTCTCTCTCTGTCTTTCTGTCTCTGTCTCTCTCTGTATTTCTGTCTTTGTCTCTCTGTCTGTCTGTCTGTCTCTCTGTCTCTGTCTCTCTGTTTCTCTCTGTCTCTCTCTATCTTTCTGTCTCTCTGTCTCTCACTCTTTCTCTCTGTCTCTCTCTGTTTCTCTCTATCTCTATGTCTCTCCTATCTCTCTCTGTCTTTCTGTCTCTCTCTGTTTCTCTCTCTATCTCTGTGTGTCTGTCTCTCTGTCTCTCTCTGTCTCTCTGTGTCTCTGTCTCTCAGCCTCTCTCTGTCTTTCTGTCTCTCTATCTCTCTCTGTCTCTCTGTGTCTTTCTGTGTCTCTCTCTGTCTTTCTACTGTCTCTCTGTCTCTCTCCGTCTGTCTCTGTCTCTCTCTGCCTCTGTCTGTCTCTCTGTCTTTCTGTCTGTCTATCTGTCTCTGTGTCTCTGTGTCTCTCTCTGTCTGTCTCTCTGTCTCTCTTTGTCTCTCTGTCTGTCTCTCTATCTGTTATAAAGATCAATCAATCAATCAATCTCCCTGTCTGTCTATCTCTACCTGTCTGTCTGTCTCTCCCTGTCTCTCTCTCTCTCTCCCCCTCTCTACGTCTCTTCAACATCTACGCTGAATATTAACTAGAAATGCTAAGAGAAGATTTCGAATGCTCTTCTTTCTCTTTTCTTCTTCTGCGTTTCCTCTGTTTTGGGGGTTAGTTGTTTTATGTCACATCCCCCACCCCCACCCCGGCTGTGATATCTGCGCCTTTTCTTGCGATACATCCGACTTCGGCAGGGTTCATTTTTAGAATAAGAGTTGGGTGGACTCTGGCATGTAGGCTCCGGCGTAAGCATTGAGTTATTGGTCTCTCTCTCACACGGGATAAGAGAAGCGTCTTCAATACTGTGTATGAGAAACTTCGTTCTTTCAGTATTAGAAAACTATGGCACATCAAACAGCTCATATTTCCACATCAAATATCTTTTCTTCATGCGGTCCTTAAAGTGTACAACACTATAGGAAAATATAGCCTTAGCTATCAAAAGGCGGGCATATACAATAAGATGAGACGGTGCGATTCTGGGAAACAATAGTGGCAAACTTTCAAGCAGGGTCCACCACCATGTGGACTCCGTCAATCCCACCGTCAGTAGTCAGGCTATCTATCTATCTATCTATCTATCTATCTATCTATCTATCTATCTATCTATCTATCTATCTATCTATCTATCTATCTATCTATCTATCTATCTATCTATCTATCTATCTATCCAATGCATTGCAAAATGTTATTTCCCTGAGGCTTTTAAAACTGCTAAGGTGTATCCTCGCTTTAAATCTGGCTCATCCAACAATCTTACCAACTATAGACCAATATCCATATTATCGTCATTATCAAAACCACTCGAAAAACACATACACAAAATAACTCTACGACACATGCAAGAGAACAATTTACTCATAGACAGTCAGTCAGGCTTTAGACCCAATCATTCCTGCCACACAGCTCTTACCAAAATGACAGAAAACTGGTTAGTAAACATAAATGACGACAGACTATGTGGTGCCATCTTTGTCGACTTTAAAAAGGCATTTTATATGATTGACCACGATATTCTTGTAAGAAAAATAAAGACTTATAGACTGCACCCTGACCTAATAAAATTAATTGCATCGTTTCTTTCAGACAGGCAACAGGTAGTATTCTTCAACAATTCTCTATCAAATTCTGCTACAGTTGACACTGGTGTTCCGCAAGGTTCTATTCTAGGCCCGTTGCTCTTTGCTATCTATATCAGTGATCTTCCACTTCATCTTAAACACTCTTCTTGTGACCTTTTTGCCGATGATCGCACAATCTACACCAGTGAATACGATTGTGTTAATCTAGAATCAACTCTTCAGGTCGAGTTATACAATTTAATTAGATGGAGCAAAAATAATGGCATGATTATAAACACCGATAAAACAAAATCGATGCTCATAACAACAAGACAGAAACTACAAAACGCAACAAAAACAACACTTCTGCTCTGTACAGAAACATCACAGATAGAAAACGTTAGCGAGCACAAAACACTAGGTCTTGTTATTGACCAACATCTGACCTGGAACTCTCATGTGCAATGTCTAACACAACTCATCGCACAAAAAGTATACCAATTAGTTAAAATTAAGCACTTCAACGATCAAGACACTGGGAAGACATACTACATATTTCATATACAAATACTTTTAGACTATTGCTCAACAGTTTGAGATGGTTGCTCAGTGTCAAATACAAAGAGGCTTTACTCACTCCAAAAGCGAGCAGTAAAGCTTATTAGTGACAAAGATCAAGCACAAACAACTAACCAGCACAAACGTATCAAAATACTACCTCTTAAGAACAGGTTCCTCTTCAACAAAGCCAAGTTAGTACATTAAATTCTTTCACGGCATGCCCCGCCTTATCTATGGAACCTGTTTAAATTTAGCCCAAAGTGCAGCCAACGCTTGAACAACATATGTCTCCCAAAACCTAGACTTGATCTTTACAAGAAAAACTTTAGTTATTCTGCTGCTCATCTTTGGAATACCCTCCCATCCTATATAAAAAATATAAATTATACTCCTTCCTACAACTACAAGCTTTCCCAATATCTATTTGATGTCGACTACATGCCTCCATGAATTATAAAACTTAAAAATTATCTTAAACTGCTCTTACAGACACCGAATACAATTAATTGTTTTCTGAATAGTCCCGAAATTTTTGTTTAGTAGATAGTCATTTATAATGTATGTAGTTACTTCTGTACTGAGTGAACGTTTAAGAGCGAAACGTAAATGTTATATTTTATTTTATGTCTCTCAGCTTCAATGTTAGTTATGTTTGTTATATGAACAGCATATTTGTAGAATGTCTGGAATAGAGTGAAAGATGTATGTTAAAGGGCAGAATGTCAGACGGGCCTGCGTGCCCAATTCTTAACCCTTTTGAAATAAAGATCTATCTATCTATCTATCTATCTATCTATCTATCTATCTATCTATCTATCTATCTATCTATCTATCTATCTATCTATCTATCTATCTATCTATCTATCTATCTATCTATCATTCCATCCATCCATCCTTCCATCCATCCATCCATCCATCCATCCATCTATCTATCTATCTATCTATCTATCTATCTATCTATCTATCTATCTATCTATCTATCTATCTATCTATCTATCTATCTATCTATCTATCCATCCATCCATCCATCCATCCATCTATCCATCCATCCATCCATCTGTCTATCTATCTATCTATCTATCTATCTATCTATCTATCTATCTATCTATCTATCTATCTATCTATCTATCTATCTATCTATCTATCTATCTATCTGCCTGGCTGTCATAAAACTCTAGGTCTCATGATTGACCACCATCTCAGCTGGAATCATCATGTAGACAATCTAACCAAACTCACTGCACAAAAAGTTTACCAATTCACTAAAATTAAACATTTTCTTGACATAGACACCAGAAGACACTACATATCACAGATACAAACACACTTGGACTACTGTTCCACAGTCTGGAATGGTTGTTCCGTGTCAAACATGAAAAGACTTTACTCGCTTCAAAAACGAGCAGTAAAACTTATAGATGACAAACATGCGCACGTATTACAAATAAGGACACACATTTTCATATATTGTACCCTTAATGAAGAGATTTCTTTTCAACAAGGCCAAGTTAATTCATACATTTCTATCGCACAATGCTCCATCATATCTATGGTCGTTCAAATCCAACCCAAAACACAGTCAACGCTTAAAGCAATTGTATTCTCCCAAAACCAAGGCTGGACATGTTTAAAAAAAGCTTCTCTTACTCAGATGCCCAGCTTTGAACGCCCTACCGACGTATGTAAAACTTACAAGTAATATTCGTTCTTATAACTTTAAACTTTGAAAAATATCTGTTTGATATGGACTATACGCCCCCCGTAAGCATAGTCTAAAGTTGTTTAAAGTATGGCTTGCTTGTTGTCTTCTTCTTCTTCTTCTTCTTCGTTCGCTTCTACCACCAAAACCGCACTGTGATCCTACTGAATTTACGCCTGTGGTCCTCGTTAGGTCCCGTGGTCTCCTGTGTGGTCCCCGAGAGGACCACAAGGGGTTCAGAGTATCACAGGGCTTTAGCCTGTATTCTTGGTGGGTCTCAGAAGCGGGATTGCGTGACACTGTGGTTTTCATTGCACCAGTTTAGTCTAGGGTTGGACTTTCTCACCGGAAGACCTCGACGTGTTTAGGATATCAGTGCATCCCCGCTGGGTGAGAGGCGGTAGCCCATCCAGTCCAGAGTTGGACTTTCTCACCGGAAAACCTCAGCGTGATTAGGATACGCAAACATCCCAGCCGGGTGAGAGGTGGTTGCCTATCTAGACTTCCCTTTTCCAGTGTCTCCGACTTCAGCATTTTGCGGTCGTGGCCACTACCCTTCCTAGTTGTGACCAGGATGGAGCTTTTGTCCAGGAGGACGAATCCTCGCCACTAGTGACTTCCACCCCTGGGTTGAGCCGGTTTAGGCATATTATCCCAGTATGGGCGTGTTTGGGACATGACTGACCTCTAGAACAGAGGTACTGCGACATGCATAGCCTTCAAGATTCACCCCTGGTGTGAGCCGGTTTAGACAAAATTCACCAGTATGGGTATATATCAGGCGTGACCGACCTCTAGAGCGGAGGTGGCACGACATGTCTAGCCATCAAGTTCCACCCCTGGTGTGTGCCGGTTTAGGCATATTTCACCAGTGTAGGTGTATTTCGGACGTGGCCGGCCTCTAGAGCAGAGGTGCCGTGGTATGTATAGCTCTCGTAGCGATACTACTGGACATACCGATTAAACTTCACTTTATCCTTTCCACCACCTTTCCCATCGGCAACGCACAGCAACCTTTATTTCTTTTCCGCATTTTCTTCTTTGACCGGGAGGAGCTTCACTCCACGCGCGGTATTTGAAGAGTCTCGCCAGCAGTGTCTTAACCTCTGGGACAAGCCAGTTCATGCATTTCACCCGATATGACTGCACTCAGGACGTGACCGACCTCCAGACCAGAGGTGCCGTGATTTGACTGTTTGCTTCGCTTTATCCTTTCTACCACCTTTTCCGCAGTGATGCTGCGCGGCAACCTCATTTGCACCTTTCTTCATTGGCTGGGAGGAGCACCGCTCCACGCACGGCAACTGAAAAATCTCACCAACAGCGGATTTTGAACTAATAAAAGCGCTCTTTCCACGAGGGTCGGAGCTTGGTAAGCATGTATTAGCTCTAGAATTGCCACAGTTATCCAAGTAGGATCGTGTCATCTAAGGAACCTCGACTGATTTAATGAGCCATTCGCGGTTTCACCGTGAGACAGTGTGAACTTAGACATGCATGGCTTAATCTTTGAGACAAGCATATGACTACTGGCAGGATCAACCAGATAGCTTTCTTCACCGAACCTTTGTCGGATATCTGCCGACAGACCGACGTGGGGCAAGGGAGACAGCGCTCTGCTCAGAGCGGATCCCTTTCGACCCCGGCGGCGTTTCATTTCCTTTAACCGGCAGGGGCGGCTCTCTCTGCTCTAACGAGCGGAGAAGAAAGCCTGGCCACCCGCAAACAACACACGTTACATACTGCAGACCCGATACTCTTTGCGAGAGATGGGCCAATTTCGAGACCATCGGTCCACAAAACCGTACTACATCGTTATCACGAACCTGGCTGGCTAGCCGTTTACATGCTTCGCTCGACGGACAAACCACTTGCTTCTGCATCGAAACACCTTAACTCTCGCTGTCCGGGAAGGGAGAGAAAGCCTGTCTCCCCACGCACGGAACTTGAAAGCGCTTTTTCGCCAAAAGAACAAGACACTGTTCAATTTGGCAATCAGCGACCCATAGCCAACATGCTGGTATCAGGGGTGGTGAACCACACAGCTGATCAAGACCCTGAAAATGGATCTGCTTTAAGCTAGAATTCAAATAAATTCCATTCCTCAGGTTTAAACTCCTTTATATATATATATATATTATATTTAATAATTTATAATAAATAATAGTTAATGATTAATGTGCATGCACCAACAGAAGATACAGAGGATGAAGTCAAAGAAGAATTCTACAACACGTTAGAGAGAGTAATAGAGAAGACCCAGAAACATGATATACTGATAATACTAGGAGATTTCGATGCAAAGACAGGAAAGGAAGAAACAGACACATCACAGGAAAAGAAAGTCTGCATGAAACCTCTAATGATAATGAATGGAGACTAATGAATATGGCAGATGCTTATGGAATGAGAATAAGCAGCACACATTTTCAAAATAAGAACATACATAAACAAGTATGGAAATCACCTGATAAACTAACATGCAACCAGATATACCACGATTTAATTGATATCAAGCACACAACAAAACATACTTCAGATCAGAAGTTACAGAGCACCAACCATTATCTTGTTGGAGCTAAATTAAAATTTAGATTGAAGACAAATTTGCGTAGTATATTAAATAAAAGCTCAGTAATAAATAGAGATGCTTTGAAAAGAGAAGAAACTAAATAAAAATTCAGAATAAAAAGCTAAACCATAAGATAAAAAAAGAGGGAATGAAGAAAAAGCATGAGAAGATATAAAAAACCATTATAAAGAACAGAGCAGAAGAATGCCTGGGAGTCAAGACCATAAATAAAATAAAGAACTGGTTCAATAAAGTCTGCAGAGAGACAGTCATAAAGATACCAACAGCAAGACAGATAAGGCTGAATGACATGAATAACAAAACAAATGAGGAGGAGTACCACACACAGCGTAAAGAAACTCAAAAAGTTATTCGCCAACAAAACCAATAATATATGAAAGACATGGTAAATGAGATGCAGACATGCCATAAAAATAAGAAAAGCAGGGAATTCAATAAAGAACTATGAACAGTAAAGTAAAAACAACCTCTGCAGAGCCTGAAGGATGGTAATGGAAACATGATAAATAATGAAGAGAAAATCTGTATCAGATGGAAAGAAAATTTTGAAAATCTACAAAACTGTGAAGATCTTATAAACACATCACCATGCAAAGAAATACAGATTTGTGAACCTGAAATGGAGGGACCAGACTTAGAAGAAGTCATCTACAGCATCATGCTTCTACAGAACAACAAAGCAACTGGTTCAGATGGAATTGATTAAGGAAGGAGGTCTAAATCTACATGAACAGATATGTGTACTAATACAACAAATATCATCATCATCATCATCATCATGTGCCGTGCCGACTGGCGTTGGCTATTATGCTTCTCCAGAGTATCCGATCCTTCATGCAGGCCATCAGCTCAGTTAGTGATCTCCTCTCACACCATCCCGTCAGACTGTCCAGTATCATTTCTCTTGGTCTTCCTCTTGGTCTTCTTCCTTCTATTTTTCCTGTTGTTACAATATTTTCAATGCCCCCTCTTCTCATTGCATGTCCTATGAAAGTACATTGTCTCTCTCTTATCTTTTTGACAGGTTTTTTGTCTCTCCAGCTCTTCGCATACATTCTTCATTAGTTATTTTTGCTGTCCAGGGGATTCGCAACATTCTTCTAATAAACCACATTTCTGCTACTTCCAATGATTTTTGTGCAGATGTGCCTACTGTCCATGATTCACTTCCATATAACAAGATAGGTTCAATATAGCATTTTAGGACTCGTTTTCTAACATTCATTGATAAGAATGTGTTGGTTAATATGTTTCTCATTCTCTGAAATGCAGTCTTTGCTTGGCCTATTCTGTTCCTAATTTCTGTTCTGCATTTCCCATCTGAAACTAATAACAACAAATATGGAGAGAAGAAAAACTCCCTAGTGAATGGAGTGAATCATTACTGATACCAGTATTCAAAAAAGATGATAAGAGCAAGTGTGAAAACTACAGAGGAATATCTTTACTACAAACAAGCTACAAAACACTATCTATTATACTTTTAAACAGATTAAAACCATACAGTGAGAACATACTGGGAGACTATCAAGCAGGTTTGAGGAAGAACAGATCAACCATAGACCAAATATTTTATCTACATCAAAGAGCAGAAAAGTACTGGGAATATGGAAAAGAAGTACATAACATCTTCATTGACTTCAAGGAAGCTTTTGACAGCATAGATAGGAGCAGCTTATGGGAAATTATGAAAGTATTTGATATACCTAATAAATTAACCAATTTGATCAGACTATGCATGGAGGATGCACATAATAAAGTAATATTTAAAGGAAGAAAGTCAGAACCCTTATATATAAGAACTGGTTTAAAAGAAGATGATACATTATCTCCATTACTATTCAATCTAGTACTAGAAAAGGTAATCAGAAAAGAGAAAGAAGAAAGCAGTACAGAATAACAAACTAAAATACTAGGATAAGCTGATGACATTGACATGGTGGGGGAATATATGCAAGAAGTCATCAATACTTGCATACACCTGAGAGATGTGGCACTAAAAGTGGGCTTGACCACTTACCAAGATAAGACAGAGTATATGAAGATATCAAGAGACCAGAGGCAGAATGATCCAGATTATATAAATGTTGGAGATACGTTCATTGGGAAAGCAGAAACATACAAATATCTAGGCACAACCTTCAACAGAAGCAACACAGTAAGTGAGGAAATTAAAAGCAGAGTACGGAGAGGGAATAAAATATACTTTATCTTGCAACACCTGTTCAAATCCAAAATCCTGTCCCAAAACAACAATCTACAAAACTATAATAAGACCAGCCTTCATGTATGGATCAGAAACATGGAGTATAACAAAGAAAGATAAACAACAATTGCAGATCTTTGAGAACAAGATCTTAAGAAAAGTCTTTGGGCCCACAAAGGATACCAACAGTGGAGAATGGAGAGCTATAATGAACACTGAACTGAACAGCTTATTTAAATCCCAACGAATTATAAATGTCTTCAAACTGAACAGACTATGCGATTGTGCGATATAGAAAGAATGGAAGACGACACACAAACGAAAACTATGCATGCACAAGAGATAAGGGAAACAAGACCAAGGGGCAGACCAAGACAGAGATGGAAAGACAACATGGAAGAGGATATAAAAGAAATTAGTGTCACCAACTGGAGAGAGAATATCAGAAATAGAGAGGAATGGAGGCGAACTTTATCTGCAACAATGAGCTTTAATGGCTCTAAAGAAGTTAACACTTACCAAGAATCAAAGACATCTGACCGCATAGACAGTAATAAACGTACAATGGCTTTTCACCCTGATATTCTTCCTGATCTTTTGTGTCTGTGCAAACAACACTCTTTGACACGACCTTCGGCATTGTGGTTTCGTTTGAAAGATGAAAGGTTTAATCTAAAACACTGATTGTAACCAACACTGGTTACAACTTCCACCTTCGTACCGCTTGCTTGTTGTAATTTTTAACAGCTTTTCTATACATTTTAGTTTTGAATGAATGTTAGAACGCAAGTTTATTTCATGCTGTTGCATAAATCAGAGTGTGGAGTGTATGGACAAGAGATACATTTGTTATTTATTTATGTAATCATTTAATTGTGTCTTCATGATTATTATGCTCATTAATAAATGCTGAATGACTGTGACTGAGTGAAAGCTGTATGATGAAGGACAGAATGTCAGACGGGCCTGCGTGCCCAATTCTTAACCCTTTGAAAATAAAGTACGTTCGTTCGTTTATTCGTTCGTTCTGTCTGTCTGTATGTCTTTCTGTCTGTCTATATAGCACATTCCTTATTCAGAGTATTCGTTATATACTGAATCATCTGTTCTCATCACCTTCTGCCTCAGTGACTAGAGAACATTTTTTTGCCTTCTCATATTTTTGCTTCTGTAAAACATTCTCATCTGAGCTTCCAAAAACTGTGCTAGGACTCAAACAAGGACAGAGCCCGCCACGACAAATGAACTATGGCTGCGAATCTGATGATAAACTTATTGTAAGAAAGTATGGTTTCGTATATCGTGCTGTAATAAATAATAGAAAGCACCCAGATTCCAGGATATCTGCCTGACGTTATCCATCCCAGAGGAGGATTATCTTCATAAACAAGTCAGCTTATCTTACACAGCATACTCTGTATAGTTTATTTTCTTATTTATCCTCATCATTCACACGTTTAAAGTTTCTTGTCTCCTTGGTTTTCGAAGGCTAACGACTCAGCAGTGAGTTTTATTGCTTTACTTTGTGCAATTCGCGTTGTTTCTTATCTGAATGTCACTTTACTTTGTCCAGTTTGCTTTGTTTTTTGTCTGACGAAATTTGGTACCTGGTTGTAATCAAGATGCCCTGCTGCTGATGCATCCATTTGCAGATCATCAATGATGTCTTGCAGCCATCTTCTCCTTGGTCTTCCTCTCTTTCTTTTTTCCTGTATGTACCCGTACAAAACTGTCTTCTCTAAATTATCATGATGTTTAATGTGTCCAAAATATTTAACTTTTCTCTGTTTAATCTTCTTTACTAGCCAGCCTTCTTCAATATTAAGCTCTTGTAGTATGGATTAGATCACTTTATGAAAGTGAATACATCACAGGGCCCAGTTTTAGAAGGTAGGGGAGGGGATTGGCCAGCCGATGCATCGCTCCAGGGCCCATCTGACTTTCTCTGTGTAAGAAGAGCTTGGGGATTTTCCTCTGTTTTTAAAAGGGAGGAGGGGATGGGGCGTAGAGAATGGAAGCAAAATGGATAATCAGAGGGGGTGTGGCATAGAGAGCGACAGCAGAATGACTTACCATTAATATGAGGGAAGCGGGGCTTAGAGAATAAAAGTAGAATGTCTAATCATTAATATGAGGGAGGCGGGGCTTAGAGAATAAAAGTAGAATGTCTAATCATTAATATGAGGGAGGCGGGGCTTAGAGAATAAAAGTAGAATGTCTAATCATTAATATGAGGGAGGCGGGGGGTAGAGGGGGAGGGAGGGGAATAGTGTAGCATCACTTACAAAAATCCCTCACTGAGGCCCTGTATATCCTCACACACCTTCATGTCTGATAATATTCCACCAACTCGACACCATGTATATCCTCACACCTTCATGTCTGATAATATTCCACCAACTCGACACCATGTATATCCTCACACCTTCATGTCTGATAATATTCCACCAACTCGACACCATGTATATCCTCACACCTTCATGTCTGATAATATTCCACCACCTCGACACCATGTATATCCTCACACCTTCATGTCTGATAATATTCCACCAACTCGACACCCTGTATATCCTCACACACCTTCATGTCTGATAATATTCCACCAACTCGACACCATGTATATCCTCACACCTTCATGTCTGATAATATTCCACCACCTCGACACCCTGTATATCCTGACACCTTCATGTCTGATAATATTCCACCACCTCGACACCTTGTATATCCTCACACACCTTCATGTCTGATAATATTTCACCACCTCGACACCATGTATATCCTCACACCTTCATGTCTGATAATATTCCACCATCTCGAAAAAAGAGCACACTAGCTTCATGAACGAAAATTCAAAGAATATTAAAAAAACAAAACATTTGGCCACACGCGGGAGAGCTAGACCTATTATTCTGCCATACATTTTCAGACATTTTCCCTGGATTTGACACAGGGGAAAAAATCCTAGACAGGTCAGAGGATTATGATAATAAGAGAAATCTGGAGACAAAATGAGGATATTTATCATAAACTTTTAAGCTGATGGAGAGATTTAATTTGCATAGTAAACTGGATAAAGTGGGAAAATGGATATAGCTAAACGTTATCCGCTTAACTAGATACGATAAATAGTGTTTATTTTCCTCCTTTTCAAAATCATTTTTTACTATATTGACTAATATGAAAATTAAATGAAATGTGGAAAAGTTACATTCTGGCGTTCCGTATTATTCCCTGTTATCTCATTGGACGCAATACTTGAATGCAACGGTTCCCAATGGTTTTTTTTTAAGTTTTCGGACACACACACACCCCCCCCCCCCCCACAAAGCCAGTGTCAGTTCGGGATGGATCCCCTACATTCCTCCACAACTCGTAATAACGCAGAAATCTTTGCCACATTTTCTAGAATTCCACATGATCTGTGATTTGTAGAATGATCAGTATTACTCGTCATGAAACCGACCTTGCTGGAGCAACATTGGTTTATAAAACGGTGAAAACTTACTCCAGATATCAAGTTTATTTTTCAGATCTGTTGTCTGTATTGGAGACAGTAAATGTAAGTGAGACCTGGACACTTAACAAAACAGCTGAGAAACCACATAAATGTCTTTGAATGTAAACGCTACAGAAGAGTTCTTCAAATATCATGGACACAAAAAAGAACAAATATATCCATACTACAAGAACTTGATATTGAAGAAGGCTGGCTAGTAAAGAGGATTAAAGAGAGAAAACTTAAATATTTTGGACACATTAAACGTCATGATAATTTAGAGAAAACCGTCTTGGAAGGGTACATAATGGGAAAAAGAAAAAGAGGAAGACCAAGGCGAAGATGGCTGCAAGACATTGTTGATATCTGAAAATGGATGCATCAGCAGCAGGCCATCTTGCTCACAACCGAGAGGCCTACAGGAGAGCTGTTAGGGAGGCAAAGTTCCGCAAGGGACATCAAATGAATGAATGAACGAATGTATGTATTGGATGTTAGAAAACGAGTCCTAAAATGCTATATTAAACCTATCTTATTATATGGATGTGAATCATGGTCAATAGGCAGGTCTGCACAAAAGTCGTTGGAAGCAGCAGAAATATGGTTTATTAGAAGAATGTTGCGAATTTCCTGAACAGCAAAAATAACTAATGAAGAATGTATGAGAAGAGCTGGAGAGACAAAAAAAATCTTGTCAAAAAAGAAATAAGAGAGACAATGTACTTTCAAAGGACATGCAGTGACAAGAGGGCGAGGGGGGGGGGAATTGAAAATATTGTAACAACAGGAAAAATAGAAGGAGGAAGAGACAGGGGAAGACCGAGAGAAACGATACTGGAACGAGATAGTCTGACAAAATGGTGTGAGAAGAGATCATCAACTGAGCTAATGCCCTGCATGAAAGATTGGGTACTCTGGAGAAGCAATCGGCACGGCATCGATGATGATGATGATTGTCTCTATTGTTTCATGTTAATGTTACATTTTTGAATGATGTAATGGTTTTTACTTCGTGAACTTTATCATTTCTTTTGTTTTCATTTCTACAAAGCCTTCCACTTTGTGAATGATATCATTCCTTTTTACTTTTTGAATGATACAACAACATTTTGAAAATAATATAACTGTCTTTTATCATAATTCCGTTTCCATCTTAAATGATACATGGTCCTTTACTTTCTGAATGATATAATCTCTTTTCCTTTTCCAATGATATCATTCCTTTCATATTTTAAATGAAACAATGTTATTTACTTTCTGTATGATTTAATGCCTTTTACTTTTATCATACATCATCATCATCAGGTGCCGTGCCGACTGGCGTTGGCTATTATGCTTCTCCAGAGTACCCGATCCTTCATGCAGGCCATCAGTTCAGTTGGTGATCTCCTCTCACACCATTCACTTGTATCATTACTTTTAGATTTTAAATGACATAAAATCTGTTATTTGCTTGACTGATATAATCCACCAGGAAATGGTTATTTTATCTTACTGCTGTATGGCCTTGTTTGCAGTTATCGGCTTCTCGCAGAAATAAGAGATTAATTGTAAAAAAATCTTTGTTTTGTCACGTGATATCAAATCTTTGTTTCCAAGCGACTTACTGTTTATATTTGAGATATACGTACTATGTATCTTCTTCTTCTTCTTCTTCTTCTTCTTCTTCTTCTTCTTCTTCTTCTTCTTCTTCTGTTTCTTCTTCTGTTTCTTCTTCTTCTTCTTCTTCTTCTTCTTCTTCTTCTTCTTCTTCTTCTCTTCTTCTTCTTCTTCTTCTTCTTCTGTTTCTTCTTCTGTTTCTTCTTCTTCTTCTTCTTCTCTTCTTCTTCTGTTTCTTCTTCTTCTTCTTCTTCTGTTTCTTCTTCTTCTTCTTCTTCTTCTTCTTCTTCTTCTTCTTCTTCTTCTTCTTCTTCCTCCTCAGCTTTCCGAACACTTAAGTCTCATTGCCGCACTGACATAATATTATAACGTGTTTAGATGCTCGTATATCAGTGTTACACTAACAGTACGTCAATCTGTGCCAGTAATAATTTGTTGTCAATCAGTTTTGACACTCCGACATCAGATGCCGAGAAGATAATTTATGATATGTATTCCAGGACAAGTTCCACAATATCTGGCCTGTCAGTCAATTCTTAGGAAGCATTCCAATGGCTTCTATGGCTAGCGAGAAAGAGAACTTTGAAGAGTTAATAATTGCGCACGCAGGCCAGTCTAATATTCTGCCCTTCATCATACACCATTCTTTCTGTTATAGATATTCAGCATTTGTTACTGAACATAATGTGCACAAAAAAGCAAAAAATGAATAGGTAAATAATTAATAAACCCTTTCTTTCCATACACTCCACATTCTGCTTTATGTAAATACATGAAAGAAACTTAACTACATTCTCACATTCATTGTAAACTACCAAATTTATAGAACAACAACATAACAGATACATCAGTCAGGCTATACGTTAGATTAAACTAATTTAGACTTTGATAGTACAAACACCTATAATTTTCATAAAGCAAATACAAACAGATGCATACATTATATATTCACACACACACGTATACTACATATATACACATACATCCACACATGTGCATATACACATGAGATAGTGAATGTGTGTGTGTGAGTGAGAGAGAGAGAGAGAGAGAGAGAGAGAGAGGAAGAGAGAGAGAGGGAGAGTCGTTTACATCAGAAGATTATCTAACAATTTTCAGTAAAACTTTATTACTTTATATATATATATCAGGGTGAAACTATTTGATTTCTTTTTGTACATACATAGTGTTGAAACTATTTGATTTCTTTATATATACAAAAGGGTGAAACTACTTGATTTATATTTATACAAAAGGTTGAAACTACTTGATTTTTTAAGTATACATAAGAGTGAAACTACCTGATTCTTGTATATATACATAAGGGTGAAACTACTTGATTTTTTACATATACACAAGGATGAAACTATTTGATTTTTTACATATACGTAAGGGTGAAACTACATGATTTGCTTACGTATAAATAAGAGTGAAATTACTTGATTTCTATATGTACATAAGGGTGAAAATACTTGATTTCTTTATATATAAATGTGAAACTACTTGATTTGTTTATATATAAATAAGGGTGAAAGTACTTGATTTGTATACATACATAAGCACCAAAATGCTTGATCTGTATATTACAGAAGCATGAAGCTGCTATATTATATACATTCACAAGGGTGAAACTATTCGATTTGTATATATATATACGCTGTTGGCGAGATCTTCAGCTGCCGTGCGTGGAGCGGTGCTCTTCCCGGCCAATGAAGAAATTTGCAAATGAGGTTGCCGCGCAGCATCACTGCGGAAAAGGCGGTTGAAAGGATAAAGCGAAGCAAACAGTCAAATCACGGCACCTCTGGTCTGGAGGTCGGCCACGTCCTGAGTGCAGTCATATCGGGTGAAATGCATGAACCGGCTTGTCCCAGAGGTTAAGTCACTGCTGGCTTGACTCTTCAAATGCCGCGCGTGGAGTGAAGCTCCTCCCGGTTAAGGAAGTAAATGCGGAAATAAAGGTTGCTGTGCGGCGCCGATGGGAAAAGGTGGTGGAAAGTGAAGTTTAACCTGGTATGTCCAGTAGTATCGCTACGAGAGCTATACCACGGCGCCTCTGCTCTAGAGGCCGCCTACGTCCGAAATACACCTACACTGGTGAAATATGCCTAAACCGGCACACACCAGGGGTCGAACTCGATGGCTAGACATATCATGCCACCTCCGCTCTAGAGGTCGGTAACGCCTGATAAACACCCATACTGGTGAATTTTGCCTAAACCGGCTCATACCAGGGGTGAATCTTGAAGGCTATGAATGTCACAGTACCTCTGCCCCAGAGGTCGGTCCCGTCCCAAACACGCCCATACTGGGAAATGCCTAAACCGGCTCAACCCAGGGGTAGAAGTCACTAGTGGCGAGGATTCGTCCTCCTGGACAAAAGCTCCATCCTGGTCACAACTAGGAAGGGTAGCGGCCACGACCGCAAAATGCTGAAGTCGGAGACACTGGACCAGGGAAGTCTAGATAGGCAACCACCTCTCACCCGGCGGGGATGTCTGCGTATCCTAATCACGCTGAGGTTTTCCGGTGAGAAAGTCCAACCCTGGACTGGATGGACAACCACCTCTCACCCGGCGGTGATACACGGGTATCTCAAAACACGTCGAGGTTTTCCAGTGAGAAAGTCCAACTCTGGCCTGGGTGAGCTAACGCCTCTCACCCAGCGGGGATGCACTGATATTCCAAACACGTCGAGGTCTTCCGGTGAGAAAGTCCAACCCTAGACCAAACTGGTGCAATGAAAACCACGGTGTCACGCAATCCCGCTTCCGAGACCCACCAAGAATACAGGCTAAAGCACTGTGATACTCTGAACCCCTTGTGGTCCTTTCGTGGAACTCGTGTGGTCTATTTTGGACCACACAGGAGACCACGGGACCTAACGAGGACCACATGCGTGAATTCAGTAGGTTCACAGTGCGGTTTTTGGTGGTAGAAGTGAACGAAGAAGAAGAAGAAGAAGAAGAAGTATATATATATATATATACATAGTCACGAAACTACTTGATCTGTATATTACATAAGCACGAGACTACCTGCTAGTTTGATTTTCCCAACAGAAATTCACGGGCAACTGAACGCCAGTGCAGGGACCTCTGGGAGACCCATGGGTCCCATGTTAAGGTTGCGGGGCTTCACCCTCGGAAAAACTTTGTTTTACTCGTTTTTCATGCTATGCTTTATAGAGAAGGAGTACTCCATGGAGTACATCTAGGCCGTTTGATGCTTTATTGTGTTGCATATTTGTTTACCCATAGGCCATTTCACGGTTTATAAAGTTGTTTTACAGCTAAGTGTTGGTCGTCTTGTGTTTTATTAGATCTGGGATATGTTTATATGTTGGTCGTGTTATATTTTATAGATTTGAGAGTATGTTTAAATGTTGGTCGTGTTATGTTTTATAAGATTTCAGGATATATTTAATTGTCGGTCGTGTTATGCTTTATAGAATTGGAGTACTCTCAAATGTTGATGACATGATCCTTTATAGAGTTGTATGATTGAACAGTGGTCGTCTCATGCTTTATAGATATGTTATATACAGTGTACATCAATGAGCAAAAATTGTAAGAAGTGGAGAGCTTTGAATATCTTGGATCACTACTAACTAATGATGATATCTATCATATAATGAGGGAAATTAAAAGGAGGACATCTATCGCTTTTCGGAAAGTAAAACAAATAAAGAAGCTGTGGAGAGGAACAGACAGAACTACAAAAATAAGATTTTTAAGGACATGCATCTTTCCCATCGCGCAACATATGCCTGTGAGACCTGGACACTTAACAAAACAGCTGAGAAACACATAAATGCCTTTGAATGTAAATGCTACAGAAGAGTTCTCCAAATATCGTGGACACAAAAAAAGAACAAATATCTATACTACAAGAGCTTAATATTGAAGAAGGCTGGCTAGTAAAGAGGATTAAAGAGAGAAAACTTAAATATTTTGGACACGTTAAACGTCATGAGAATTTAGAGAAGACCGTGTTGGAAGGATACATAATGGGAAAAAGAAAAAGAGAAAGACCAAAACGAAGATGGCTGCAAGACATCGTTGACGATCTACAAATGTATGCAGCAGCAGCAGGCCATCTTGCTCACAACAGAGAGGCCTACAAGAGTGCTGTTAGGGAGGCAAAGTTCCGCAAGGGACATGCAAATGAACGAATGAATGAATATACAGTGTTGGCCGTGCTATATAGATATAGTATATATAATGTTGGCCGTGGTCTATAGACGTGGTATACATATAATGTTGGCTGTGCTATATAGATTATTCAATGTTGGCAGTACAATGCCGTATAGATATGGTATACATATTGTTGGCCGTGCTATGCTATATAGATATGGTATACATAATGTTGGCCGTCTATGCTGTATAGTTATGGTATACATAACGTTGGCCGTGCTATGCTATATAGATATGGTATACGTAATGTTGGCCTTGCCATGCTATATAGATATGGTATACATAATGTTGGCCTTGTCATGCTATATAGATATGGTATACATAATGTTGGCCGTGCCATGCTATATAGATATGGTATACATAATGTTGGCCTTGCCATGCTATATAGATATGGTATACATAATGTTGGCCGTGCTATGCTCTAAAGATCTTAGTAGTATTTTAATGCTGGTCGAGTGAACTTTAATAGAGCCAGGTCACGTGACACGTCAGGTCTTCACTTTCCCCTCAGGGTCAAGCCCGTTCTGTCCAGGGACGAGACGGCCCTGCTCATGCTGGTTGGTTTTGGTGGCTTCTCCATCATCTTAGCCCTGGTCCACAATGCAATTCGCAAGCACGTCTTCCATGATGAGCACAACCTTGACACGACCTTCGACGCCGGGGGTAACGTCAGCATGTCACTGACAGCTGTCACAGTGGCATCACAGCTTTTCTGGCCAGGGGATATCCTACACAGCGCCACGCTGACCACTAAGGTAGGTGATAAACGTGGGTAAGACAACATTTCTTTCTTTCTTTCTTTCTCCTTTTCTTTCTTTCTTTCTTTCTTTCTCCTTTTCTTTCTTTCTTTCTTTTTATAAGCTATTAACATTATCAATGATAGTCAATGCATAAACCATTGTTTATCCATCCATCCATCCATCCATCCATCCATCCATCCATCCATCCATACGTCCGTCCGTCCATCCGTCCGTCCATCCATCCGTCCATCCATCCACGTATTTTATACATTGATAGACGAAGCAGTCACCATCTATTATGCCTTGTGGTGGCTTAGAAAGCAACAACAAATTTCTCCACTTTTCACTGTCTCAAGCCAGCTCATGTCCCAGCTATTAGCCTCTGCCTAAAGAGATAAAAGAAACGACGACTACGGTAAAACTGGATCTAGTAATAAAGACAGAGGTGTATGGTTCCGTTCAAAAAAAAAAAAGAAGATATAAAGAGTGAGGAAATTAGACAGAAAAGAGAGTGACAGAAAGTCAGATGAGCACATATAAAAGAAGACCATATAACAATTCAATATTTCGGCAAAAAAAAAATTTTTCAAGGACCGCATAAAAAACAAAATAATATATTGAAAATACGAAATACAAATGAAAATGTAGTTCTTTTTGTGTCCTTCTTGTAAGAAAGACGGTACAAAATGCATCCAGATAGTAAACACAGCACTATGAGATCCTTGAAAAAAATTGCTTTTGACGAAATATTGGATTGTTGTATGTTCTTTCATATTTACGCGCTTATATTACTTTCTGCCATTCTTGTTTCTGCCCACTTTCCTCGTTCTTTCGATCTCTCTCTCTCTCTCTCACTCTCTCTCTCTCACTCTCTTTCTTTCTGTGTACCATACATCTCTGCCTACCACCATCTCTGCCTACCATCATCTCTGCTTACTATCATCTCTGCCTACCATCATCTCTGCTTACCATCATCTCTGCCTACCATTATCTCTGCCTATCATCATCTCTGCTTACCATCATCTCTGCTTACCATCATCTCTGCTTACCATCATCTCTGCCTACCATCATCTCTGCCTACCATACATCTCTGCCTATCATCATCTTTGCCTACCATCATCTCTGCCTACCATACATCTCTGCCTACCATCATCTCTGTCTACCACTATCTCTGTTACCATACATCTCTGCCTACCACCATCACTGCTTATCTCTGTCTACCATCATCTCTGCCTACCATCATCTCTGCTTACAATACATCTCTGCTTACCATCATCTCTGCCTACCATCATCTCTGCCTACCATAATCTCTACCTACCATCATCTCTGCTTACCATATATCTCTGCCTACCATCATCTCTGCCTACTATCATCTCTGCTTATCATACATCTCTGCCTACCATCATCTCTGTCTACCATCATCTCTTTCTACTATCATCTCTGTCTATCACTAATTCTGACTACCATACATCTCTGTCTACCATCATCTCTGCCTACCATCATCTCTGTCTACCATCATCTCTGCTTGCCATACATCTCTGTCTACCATAATCTCTGTCTACCATCATCTCCGCCTACCATCATCTCTGCTTACCATCATCTTGCCTACCATACATCTCTGCCTACAATCATCTCTTCTTACCATACATCTCTGCCTACCATCATCTCTTCTTACCATACATCTCTGCCTACCATCATCTCTGCTTACCATCATCTCTGTCTACCACCACCTATGCTTGAACAGTTCCTAGTCAGGTTACCCAAGAGATGGTTTCAAATTTCAGATAACCCTTGCTTAATTTTTTTTAACATATCTTATTCTACACGTTAACGACGGATATGTGGGGCTGACAGGTGCAAATATTACAGCCTAGCTACAGACCGTGACATAACACGTCCTACGTCCTTCAGAGGGCGAATATAGAAAAAAAAGTTATTGAATAATAATAATAATAATAATAATAAGTTATTGAATAATAATAATAATAATTTATTGAATGATAATAATAATAATAAGTTATTGAATAATAATAATAATAACAATAATAATAAGAAGAAGGAGTATAAGAAGAGGAGGAGGAAGAAGAAGAAGAAGAAGAAGAACAACAACAACAACAACTCAGGAGCAGGTTATGATGACTATAAATTGTGAATATCTTGTTTCAAAAATAACTAACAACGATATTTATTTACTAGAAAGTGACACTTTTTGTGCATATTTATAACTAGGTTTTCTTTTTTATTTTAATATAATTTCTCATTGAAGCCCCCTAACGACCTCTTGCGGACCACAGCTTGAGAAGCCCTGATAAGGACATGCGCATAACTCTGAAAAGCTTTCAGAAAATAGTCACATATATGTCTCTGTGACGCAGGGGAAAAGAGACAAACGGCACACACAGAAACGGTCAAATAACCCGACCCCGCAAGTCACATCACCAGAATAGCAACGAGGCGTTCATATCAAACCGGAATCTATTCTTCCCAGATTACCTCGTCGATGACATTGGTCGATGCAGTCGTCGGCATAACTTCCACGTGAAGTGGATCGACTTAAGAAGCTTTCTGCGGTGTGTTAATCCTGTTACGGCCCAACCGAGCCAGGACACAGCTCTTGTCTGCTCATAATGGGAGACCTGGGTATGATTTGGCGTCTTTAGCCGTCACGGAAATAGTCATTTACCCAGCAGTTTCAAGAAATCAGTCTCTAGCCAGCTAAAACTGTACATTTATATGTTTACATGCAGATTCTGCAAATATTTATAACGTTTATGGGAAAATAATAAGTTCTTATGTCTCCTCTTTCTTCAAAATTCCTGAACGTCAAATTGGATATCTCCGCAGAACGCAAAAGGTCCTAATAGTTTTGAAATGCTCTGCACTGGTACCAATGAAGACCATGTCTGCCTTCTCCGCTCTCTCTCTCTCTCTGCATGCAGGGAAATCTTGCAGTACGTACGGAACTGTCCTTTAATAAGAATTTCAGGTTCGAGAACATCGGTTCAGATAGTTCTTTTCACAAAGAGCAACGGATACAACAAAAGTTTGAAAGAACGCTCTGTGACAAACCTGCAAATCCCCGCTTCGAAGTGAGCACTGAACAGATGAAGTCTGAGTCAGAATGTCCCTTATTATCAGGGCGCCCGCTTCGAAATGAGCACTGAACAGATGAAGTCTGAGTCAGAATGTCCTTTATTATCAGAACGTATGAGAAGAATGGGCTCACTTGGGCAGAGATAAAAAAAAGGCAAAGGACAGCCGTTTGTGGAAAACTCTTGCCGAAGCCCCATTTGCCTTGGACACTTAAGGTTCAGAGAGAGAGAGAGAGAGAGAGAGAGAGATGGGGGAGGGAGGGAGGGATGAGAAGAATGGAGTCCAGTTTCATTAATGGGCCCCGAATGAATGAAAAAAGATAAGGGGAGGTACCAGCTTATAAAACGTCTCTCAAAGACCTTGATTATTAGCCCAGTTGAAGTTTAAAATTAAATGGTAAAGATTGTCCATCATCGCGTACGGACACCTGGGGGTATGGTGTCCACATGTTACTTGACCTGCCCGGGCTTTAGAGGGTATTGTGGTCAACAGCATGCCTGATCGCCTTTCCTCCCCTCCCCCCCCCCCCCAAGTCCCAGCCGACCTGAGTCGAACTGTTTGTAGGAGTTTGTCCTCATACATCTCTGTCTACCATAATCTCTGTCTACCATCATCTCTGCCTACCATCATCTCTGCTTACCATCATCTCTGCCTACCATCATCTCTGCTTACCATCATCTTGCCTACCATACATCTCTGCCTACAATCATCTCTTCTTACCATACATCTCTGCCTACCATCATCTCTTCTTACCATACATCTCTGCCTACCATCATCTCTTCTTACCATACATCTCTGTCTACCACCACCTATGCTTGAACAGTTCCTAGTCAGGTTACCCAATAGATGGTTTCAAATTTCAGATAACCTTTGCTTAGTTTTTTTTAAACATATCTTATTCTACACGTTAACGACGGATATGTGGGGCTGACAGGTGCAAATATTACAGCCTAGCTACAGACCGTGACATAACACGTCCTACGTCCTTCAGAGGGCGAATGTAGAAAAAAAAGTTACTGAATAATAATAATAATAATAATAATAATAAGTTATTGAATAATAATAATAATAACAATAATAATAACAATAATAATACGAAGAAGAAGTAGAAGAAGAAGAAGAGGAGGAAGAAGAAGAAGAAGAAGAAGAAGAAGAAGAAGAAGAACAACAACAGCAACAACAACTCAGGAGCAGGTTATGATGACTATAAATTGTGAATATCTTGTTTCAAAAATAACTAACAACGATATTTATTTACTAGAAAGTGACACTTTTTGTGCATATTTATAACCAGGTTTTCATTTTTATTTTAATATAATTTCTCATTGAAGCCCCCTAACGACCTCTTGCGGACCACAGCTTGAGAAGCCCTGATAAGGACATGCGCATAACTCTGAAAAGCTTTCAGAAAATAGTCACATATATGTCTCTGTGACGCAGGGGAAAAGAGACAAACGGCACACACAGAAACGGTCAAATAACCCGACCCCGCAAGTCACATCACCAGAATAGCAACGAGGCGTTCATATCAAACCGGAATCTATTCTTCCCAGATTACCTCGTCGATGACATTGGTCGATGCAGTCGTCGGCATAACTTCCACGTGAAGTGGATCGACTTAAGAAGCTTTCTGCGGTGTGTTAATCCTGTTACGGCCCAACCGAGCCAGGACACAGCTCTTGTCTGCTCATAATGGGAGACCTGGGTATGATTTGGCGTCTTTAGCCGTCACGGAAATAGTCATTTACCCAGCAGTTTCAAGAAATCAGTCTCTAGCCAGCTAAAACTGTACATTTATATGTTTACATGCAGATTCTGCAAATATTTATAACGTTTATGGGAAAATAATAAGTTCTTATGTCTCCTTTTTCTTCAAAATTCCTGAACGTCAAATTGGATATCTCCGCAGAACGCAAAAGGTCCTAATAGTTTTGAAATGCTCTGCACTGGTACCAATGAAGACCATGTCTGCCTTCTCCGCTCTCTCTCTCTGCATGCAGGGAAATCTTGCAGTTCGTACGGAACTGTTCTTTAATAAGAATTTCAGGTTCGAGAACATCGGTTCAGATAGTTCTTTTCACAAAGAGCAACGGATACAGCAAAAGTTTGAAAGAACGCTCTGTGACAAACCTGCAAATCCCCGCTTCGAAGTGAGCACTGAAAAGATGAAGTCTGAGTCAGAATGTCCCTTATTATCAGGGCGCCCGCTTCGAAATCAGCACTGAACAGATGAAGTCTGAGTCAGAATGTCCTTTATTATCAGGACGTATGAGAAGAATGGGCTCACTTGGGCAGAGATAAAAAAAAAAAGGCAAAGGACAGCCGTTTGTGGAAAACTCTTGCCGAAGCCCCATTTGCCTTGGACACTTAAGGTTCAGAGAGAGAGAGAGAGAGAGAGAGAGAGAGAGACCGGGGGAGAGAGGGAGGGATGAGAAGAATGGAGTCCAGTTTCATTAATGGGCCCCGAATGAATGAAAAAAGATAAGGGGAGGTACCAGCTTATAAAACGCCTCTCAAAGACCTTGATTATTAGCCCAGTTGAAGTTTAAAATTAAATGGTAAAGATTGTCCATCATCGCGTACGGACACCTGGGGGTATGGTGTCCACATGTTACCTGACCTGCCCGGGCTTTAGAGGGTATTGTGGTCAACAGCATGCCTGATCGCCTTTCCTCCCCTCCCCCCCCCCCCCCAAGTCCCAGCCGACCTGAGTCGAACTGTTTGTAGGAGTTTGTCCTCATACATCTACGGCGTGGTCTAGTGCTGGATGAGTGGATATGTCATGACCCGTGGGATATGTCATGACCCATGTTGTAAGTAGTGACAGCTCAACATACAACATCGTCCAGTCGTGGTGGATGAGTGGATATGTCATGACCCATATTGTAAGTAGTGACAGCTTAACGCAAAACAACGTCCAGTAAAAGGAACTCTTCACGCTGGCTTTGACCGTGAATCAGGAACGACCTTAACATTGAAGAACATGTCCAAGCACAAGCCCAGCTCGAATATCTCTCATATATATATATATATATATATATATATATATATATATTCTCCATATATATACACTCTATGTTTAATCACTTTCTTGGCACTGATGTAGACTGTTAAAGACCTGGCATACTTCCATACATCCATCCCCTAGCTCTCACACAGCTCGTCTTTCCTTCAAAAGTCCCTACGTAAACAAAAATGTATTCTCTGGTGATTAAGTTCAATAACAACTCAATCGCGTGATCAAAAGATCACCTACCTTTCACATCGTCACTTGCTTAAGCGTGTGCTGTAGTAAAGCTTGAAGCTTTATATATTAAAGCTTTATATATAGCTTTATATATTAAAGCTTTATATATAGTTCTATACATTCACCACAACATAAGAAACGAGTGCATTAACCAGTGATCAAAAAGTCACGGACTGAACTGACGGGAAAAAAAAAACGAAATCAAGGATCGAGATCTATCGAGAAGAATGACATGCGCGGCACAGGCTGATGGTGATTCTAGTACATAATAATTTCCTTTTTACTTCCCTTACTATCAGTCATTACCTCCCTTGTCTGATCAGCGCAATACGTTCAGAAATCACGAACTAGAACAACTGAGAAATGAATGATTGTCACAATAAATCATTTGTCAGGTCTCGCATTTCATCACTGCCTGGGCTGCTGTACCATATTAAGTTGGTTGATTGACCAGTACAAGTTCCAGATTGCCTCTAGCCGTCTTAGATGTGGTGTTCCAGTAGTGGCCGTGGTACTAGAGTGTAAAACGTATGACAGTGTGGAGCGGTCAGAAGTGTCTTGCAGTCTGGGGAAAAGTGAGACGTTTTAGTAATTTCCAGCACTGATATCTTTCGCTTTAGTTCAGTTTTTTTCTCTTCTGATTTCAGATATTATGAGATTTCTTCCAGCCCTTTGCTGGCTTTCATCCTTCCATGCTCATTAGAAGTAGAAGAAAATGATAGATAAAATTTCTTGGATATGTCACGAGGAGACACAGTTTAGAGAACTTGGACAATGTCATGAGAAGACAGATGTTAGAGAACTTGGACATGAGAAGACAGACGTTAAAGAACTTGGACAATGTTATGAGAAGACAGAAGTTAAAGAACTTGGACAATGTCATGAGAAGACAGAAGTTAGAGAACTTGGACAATGTCATGAGAAAACAGAAGTTAGGAAGTTTGGATAATGTTATGAAAAGACAGAAGTTAGAAAACTTGGACAATGTCATGAGAAGGCACAAGTTAGAAAACTGGGACATGTCATGAGAAGACAGAAGTTAGAAAGCTTGGATAATGTCATGAGAAGCAGGTTACAAAGCTTGGATAATGTCATGAAAAGACAGAAGTTAGAGAACTTGGACATGTCATAAGAAGGCACAAGTTAGAAAGAAGACAGAAGTTAGAGAACTTGGACATGTCATGATAAGGCACAAGTTAGAAAGCTGGGACATGCCATGAGAAGACAGAGGTTAGAGAACTTGGACATGTCATGAGAAGACACAAGTTAAGACAGAAGTTAGATAACTTGGACATGTCATGAGAAGGCACAAGTTAGAAAGAAGAAAGAAGTTAGAGAAGTTGGACATGTCATGATAAGGCACAAGTTAGAAAGCTGGGACATGTCATGAGAAGACAGAAGTTAGAAAACTGGGACATGTCATGAGAAGACAGAGGTTAGAGAACTTGGACATGTCATGAGAAGACACAAATTAGAAAGAAGACAGAAGTTAGAAAGCAGAGACATGTCATGAGAAGATAGAGGTTAGAGAACTTGGACATGTCATGAGAAGACACAAGTTAGAAAGAAGACAGAAATTAGAGAACTTGGACATGTCATGAGAAGGCACAAGTTAGAAAGAAGACAGAAGTTAGAGAACTTGGACATGTCATGAGAAGGCACAAGTTAGAAAGCAAAGACATGTCATGAGAAGACAGAAGTTAGAAAGCTGGGACATGTCATGAGAAGACAGAGGTTAGAGAACTTGGACATGTCATGAGAAGACAGAAATCAGAGAACTTGGACAATGTCATGAAGAGACACAAGTTATAGAACTTGGACAATGTCATAAGAAGACAGAATTGAGATAACTTGGACATTTACGAGAAGACAGAAGATAGATAACTTGCCAATAACTGAGAAAATTCAAGGGAAGAAGACAGATCAAGGCCCACAGAGAAATACCCCAGCCTACTTATAAGCGGCATGGAAAAAAGAAAAACTTTTGAACTGACTGGTAACACCAAGTATCAGACAAGATGGAGAAGCTTGATGTGTAGTCCAGATGGGAATGAAATGAACGAATCTCGTCTAGAAAAGAGAGCAACAGAAAATAAAAAAAACTAACATGAGACTCAGAAGACCACACCTGGTCTTTCGGGCACTGGATTGGCATCTCTGAGTAGCGAAGTGGTTAGTGAAGTAGCCTCTCGCTGCCAAGGTTAGTGGTTCGAATCAGCCCGGAGGAGCCCCTCTTACCCAGTGTTGAAATGAGTGCTTAGCAAAGCCGATGAATAGTCTGTGCTATATTCGCTGGCACAGGGGGTCGAGCCATTATGTGAGTATCTCGTTCGCGATGATACTGAAAAACAAATACTGAATACTGAACTAGTCCCAGGCAGTTAAAACTGGTTATTTACATAAAAAAAAACAAATAAACAAAATCCGCCTCCTCCTCCTCCTCCTCCTCCTTCTTCTTCTTCTTCTTCAAACTCCTTAGAACCTCGAGGTGGTATTCTTTGCAACCCATGCAGTGAAGATGTTGAGCAGCATCGTATCGGATTAGGAGCAGGTAAAGGCTGCTATTTTTTGTTCAACCTTGAGTGCAGATAAAAACCAAGTGGTATGCAATACTTCTTTAGCAGACTCCACCGCCACAGGGACTAATGATCCTTGTCCCGTTAGCCAGGCTGTGTTTGTCACTGGGGACACCAGCACTGGGGGGTGCTAGATAGCGAAGTTCATTAACACGCTGCTGCCTCGTGGCTAGACAGCTGCTCGTCCTATCGGAGTCCCTGGTTCAAATCTCAGGTAATTTTCTTGCTATATTTCTTCCTCTCACGTCTAAAAGTGCTTTTGCCTACGACTTTTTTCGAGATGTAATCATACAACGCCTAGAACTTACTTGGAGAAAGAAAACTATGACAGTGCTCACAGACAAGGGATACACATGGAAGGAAGCAGAGAATAAATCCAAGAACAGGGATGACTGGAGAGCCTTTATCCGTGGCCTATTCTCTCAAGGGAGTGAAAGGCGTTAATTGATTGATTGATTAGGTAACTGATTGATTGACTGAATTATACAACACTGTGTTCTGCTACTTTACCTTACCAAAATTTCGTTGTTTCACTATTTGTAAAACTTTGCAACGGAGAAGTGGGAGAGGGTCTTGGTTGACTGGGGTTAGCCAGCCATGACGTCAGCATGTCAGTCATGGACCGTTGACTGCCAGATCGGACAGCTTCTTCTCCTGCTCCAAATCTCCGTTTAAAAAAAAAACAACCCAACAAACTTGTTGCAGTCACAATAAAGTCTCCTAAACTTCACAGTGGCGTCACTTTCCAGTTCGTAAAGAGTCGACGTGAGATCAAATTTCCGTTAATCGTCGATTCTTGCAGTCTCTCGGCGCCGGTATTTTCTTTTCCTTCTTTGTTTTTGTTCTTTTTTTCCCGAAAGGGAAAGAAGGAATTCGGTTGTAAATATAAACAAGTGAAAAATGTTCATTTGTTATCAGGAAACATTTATTTTAGTTTGTTGGACCTGCTTGATAGAGATATAGCTGTGCTTACGTCAATACATGGTATATTGATTGATTGACTGATTGATCTTTATTTCCAAATCGTTGAGAATTGGGCAAGTCTGACATTCTGCCCTTTATCATACACCTTGTTCTCTATTCCAGACATTCAACAGTTATGGTGTGCACATATTAAACATAATTAACATTGAGAACACTGAAGAAATATCATGCAAAGAAATAAAGTATTCACTTTTCACTCATATCTAAGCACTCACTACCGAAAATCACCCACACCTAATAAATATCTGCCAAACTATAAATCAGGAAAGATAAATAATGGGGGGGGGGGGGAATAGAGGCTCGGGTAATCTTTCCCATTTCTTTATGAAGCTCCTAGTGATGGGATGATGCACTCCTTCGGGCTTATTAACGTAATCATCATCATTATCATAATCATCATTTTGTCACTTTTTTTCTTGTCTAGAAAACGAAAATTTCTTTCACTGCTATATGTTTAATTTGCTTGTTGCTCTGAATGAAGGCTCCAGGCCGAAATATTTGTTGTTTTCATTTTTTGTCTTTCTCTTCATCTTCCTTTTTTACTTAGTATTTGTCAGTTACTTCGAGGGCGAACATGCTGTCCGATTAGGCAGTCAGCAACCCATAGCTGATCAAGACCCTACCCCACCTCCCCGATTATACCCCCAGTAACAGGCCTAGCCTGGCAAACGGGGCAGAGATCGCCATAGTCCCCATGGTGGTGGAGTCTGCTAAAGAAGCATTGCACAAGCCCCGGCCATTTAACTGCACTCCAGGACTGAAAAAAAATAGCTGCCATAACCCGCTCCCACGCCGACACGATGTTTTGCCCTCAACACCTTCACAGCACCGGCTGCAAAGAACACCAGCTCGAAGTTAAGAGGGAGATCGGAGAAAAGAGAGAGAAACCAATTTATTCTGATTTAGACCACATTTCTTCCTTCATCTTTACGCAAAAGTCATCGCTTACATAATTATCATACCAATTATCATACTAGGTATCATTTTAATTGATACACTGTCATCAGCATCATCATCATCATCATGTGGCATGCCAGGCGGCATAAGCAGTCATGCTTCTCTACAAATCTCAGTCCTTGACATTTCTCTATTGCTGATTTCCTCCATGCCACAGTGTTAGGCCTTCTGTCATCTGTTCCCTATGTCGTCCTCTATGTCATAATGTTAGGCCTTCTGTCATCTGTTCCATCGGCCGTCCTCTGCCTCTTCTACCTTCAGTTTTGCCCATTGTTATGATGTTCTCCAGTTTCTCTCTTATCATCACATGCCCCAAGAATGATGGTTGCATTGTCCTTATTTTTGTTATCATACTATGTTTTTCGTTAGCTTAGTTATCATACTCTTTAGCATAATAATTATCCTGCTAGATACCATACTAAATATACTAACTATCACATTATGTATCATACTAATTATCTACTGGATACTATACTAATTATCATACCAACTTTCATATTAAATATTGCCGTAATTATCAGATTAGTCGTCTTACTAATTATCATATTCGATATACTAGTTATCATACCAGTTATCACTATGTATCATACTTGTGATCACACTATGTATCATCCTAGTTATCATACTAGGTATCATTCTAGGTATCACAGTAGCTGTAATAGTAGGTCACAACTAAATATCATACTAGTTATCAATCTGAGTATCATAGTTATCATTTTATTATCACACAAGTTATTATTACACAAGATATCATATTAAGCTATCACGTTAGTTGTAATACTTGGCACCATAATAATTATGACTACACTCATCATACAAGCTATCTTAAAAGCTATCATGTAAGTTATCATAAAAGTAATTGTACTAGCTATAATACTATGCATAACATTAGTTGTAACACTAGATTGAAGCCAATTCACTACGATGACCTCATCAAATGAAGGCCCGTTGTTTCAGAAAGGAATAGCAGGGCCCTTCTGGTACGCTGTGGGGATCATGTTCAACATCTTCGTCTTCCCAATCTTATCAGTGCAGTTCAAGACAAAGGCTCCAGGGGCCAAAACCTATTTACAGGTAGGTTTTATTTTGTTGTTGTTGTCGTTCTTGTTGTTGTTGCTGTTGTTCTTGATCTCGTTGCCGCTGCTGCTGCTGTTGCTGCTTCTGTTGTTATTATTGTTGTTGCTACTGGTATTGTTGCCTCTGCTGTTGCTGTTGTTGTTGCTGATGCCGCCGTTGTTGTTGCTTCTGCTGTTGTTTCTGCCGTTGTTGATGTTGCTGCTGTTGTTGATGGTGCTGCTGTTGTTGTTGTTGGTATTGCCGTTTTTTAAAAGTTTTCTTTTAGTGAAAGTTTTCTTTTAGAGAAAGTTTTTCTTTCGCTGAAGGTTGTCATTTGGTGAAAGTTTTCTTTTGGTGGATGTTTTCTTGTGATGAAAGTTTTCTTTTGGTTACAGTTTTCTATCTTTTACTTGTTTCTGCCGCTAATTCACTCTTTATTCTGTGACCTTGAGAGGTGGCTGAAGAAGCAGGCACCGACAAATATGTAGATCATGTCAATCATTAGCAAATTCTCTCCATATCTTACAGGCCGCGGCCATCCGTTTCGTGAAGTGACATTTGTAATGAACTTTTAAAGTTCTTGTAGATATGAAAAAAAAAAAGATTGAAATGACCTTTGAAAATTCTTGTAAACATGAAAGAATGATTGAAATAACTTTTCAGAATTCTTGTAGATGCGAAAGAATGATTGAAATGGCCTGTTCAGAATTATTGTTGACATGAAAGAATAATTGTTATGACCTTTGGAAATATTTATAGACGTGAAAGACTGTTTGAAATGACCTATGAAAATTCTTGTAGACATGAAAGAATGATTGAAATGACCTTTGGAAATGTTTGTAGACATGGACAGAATGACTGTAATGACTTTTCACAACTAACATACACACAGCTGAAGAAAGATGATTAAGCAGACAGCTGTTAAAGAATTTCCTGAAAATTATAAACATTGACAGAATGAAGAAGGAAAGAAAGAAAGAAAGAAAGATAGAAAGAAAGAAAGAACCACAATGAGATGTCGATGGCGACGGTGCGGAGTTTGGAGAAAGAAGAACTTGTCACAAAATTTCTGTCACATTCACTGAATGACTTAAAGAGAAGAGAAAGACCTGGCCATCAATCACTTCCCGAACGCCTCTCACAACTGTTATCTTATTTTTGCACGCACGAGCCGCCACATCCCATGATCCATCACACACGTACTTAAGATTAACACAGGACCCAGATATTTTGTCTATCTCTGCCTTGAAACACTCCCTGTAGGGTCTGGGGCTCTGCTCACTTAAGACCCCCACCACTCAAGACCCTCCAATTCACACCCCCCCCCCTTTTTCAGTTCTTGGTGTTCTATATGAGCTGGCCCTACATCCAAGCTTTGAATCTTGGCTGGCCAATTTGTTTGTAGCTAATCTCGCTTTCCAGCCGTACCCCTCGGCCAACCTCGTTGTCATGGGCGGAGATGAGAGATGGGTACACTGGAGGGCTGAAAGCCAGGATGCGGATTATCGTTTTATTTCATCGCCTTATAATAATATTATTATTATTATTATTGTGTTATTGCCCTCCTTTGGTATAACTACATAAAATCAGCGTAGGGAACAGATCAACGTAGATGGAGATGTATGGTTCAGTTCTACAAAAAGATAGAATAAGGATAGTGGGCAGAAATAAAAATGGCGGAAAGTAAGATGAGCACATAAAAATGAAGAACATATAACGATCCAATATGTCGGCAAAGGCCTTTTTTTTCAAGGAACGCGTATAAAAACAACACAACGCGACAGAAACACGAAAAACAGTTCCAAAATTCAATACTCAGCTTTTTTTTTTGCTATCCTCCTTGTAAGAAAGACAGGCACAAAATGCACCAAGACAAAGGTAGGTAAGCACAAAGTGGAAGCAAGCGATTGGCTGAGAAATGAAATAAAGGAAGGATGTTTACCATGTGGTAAACAATATGACGTTACGCCCCAGCTTTCTCCAATGGGATACCTATGGTCTAAACAAAAGCCAGCCAGATCCCAGATGGCGCAGATAATGAAAGTGACTGAATGAATGAATGAATGAATGAATGAATGGATGAATGAATGAATGAATGAATAATCTTTATTTTTAAAGGGTAAAGAATTGGGCACATAAGCCCATCTTACATTCTGCCCTTCATCACTCCATCTTTCATTCTTCCCACACACTCGATTAATACAAGTATACAAATTACATTAGGAAAAAAATATCAAAAGAGTGTAAGATTAAACTATTACATTCAAAGTAAAAGAGAAGAAGTAATTAATCTAATAAAATAGTCTCACACACACATACACGAGCACACACAGACATATACACAAACAAAAATGCATTGTCAGTATAGATCTTGTAACATATTTTTTTTAACAAACATTAAAATAATTTCTAACAATATCTAGCAAGTTACTTTTCGAACTATGTCATTTTAGTATTTGATGGCTGGCGAGTCATAGGTTGAGAGATTTATTGCTGGTTATTCTATGGAGGCATATAATTACAAGTAAATAACTAATTAAACAGGTTTGAGTTAAAGGATTTTAATGGTAGGGGAGAGTGTTCCAGAGCTGTACTGCAGAGTATGCAAGGCTTTTCTTGTACAGATCAATCATGGGTTTAGGAAGAAGACAGTTTTTTAAACGCTGGCTATGTTTAGTATTATACGTAAACAGTGACCGTAAGTAAGGCGGAGCATTGTGCGACAGAATTCTGTGAACAAACTGAACTTTGTTAAAAATGATTCTATATTTGAGGTGAGAAAACAAACGTGGGGTGATGGATGAAGGAAGATTCAGAGTTAAAAAAGAACACTAAGAGCACAAGATTGCTCGCCCAGAGTGCTTAGACAAGGGAGCTATCAAAGCCTTCTAGCAGCTATAACAGAAGGACAGAAGAGGCTAGAAAGTTAGCCTTAAATCGCCTGCGACAAAAATAAGAAAATGCAGCGAGCAGAGTGGGGTTGACGCAAGAAAGTTGAGCATGAGCAGGAGAAACAGAAAGAGGTAGAAAACTGGTGGGAATGTAAGGTCGTTTCATGAAAGCTGAATTTATTGTTCATTCCAGCTAGATGGAGCCAGCCAGCCTGGAAAACAGAGTGCTGTTCTAGAGCTTTCAGAGGTTGTTCTGAAGCAGAGATCAGCCTCCGAAGATAGATTAACAACAGAGGGAACAGATCAACATAAGGGGGACAAATCAACATAAGGGGACAGATCAACAACAGAGGGAACAGATCAACATAAGGGGGCATATCAGCAAGAGGGAGGGCAGATCAACATAAGGGGACAGAATAATATAAGAAAACATAACGCAGAATGAGCAGTTCAACTTAGGGCAGCACAGAAGCACAAATGAGCAGATCAGCTTAGAGGGAACAGAACAACATATAAGGAATAGATCAACCAACTCATATGGAATAGATTAGCAGAGAAGGAGTAGATCAACATAGAGCGCAAACAGATGATGTAGACGGACAGACAAACATATTCTTGGAACAGATCAACATAAGATTGGAAAGGGTGGGGTGGGGGGAAAGACAGTCTAAACGTCATAATTCCCCCCCCCCCTCCAACCAAGACGGGCCTTTACAATAATCTGTCCTACCCCTTCAAATTGCTCTTGGAAGCAGACTGTTGTGTCACTATTGTCAGAGCAGTGGGGCATGTACTGACTGTTCTCCATAAATAAAGCAGCTTAATCATGTTAACTAATTATACTAACAGCAATTCACTCCCCATCCGACACCAGCTATGCGTATAAAGATCTCCGCCGTTTCACTGGCTACAAGGAACATAACGTCCAGGAAGACTGCAAGTAAACAAACTAGACGGCTTTCTCTTTTGCCATGCCAGAGAAAAAAAAATCTAGAGTTTCGATGTTGTAGACAACAAAAGAAATCGCAATTGTAAACGTAAGTTTACAAATAGCTGCGGAAACTACATAGAAAACTTACTTTTATAGAAATAAGTATATAACTATACACGGATCACTTGCAATAAAGCTGTGATATTAAAATGTATAAACTAGGGAAAAAGTAGGAGCAGCTTTATTACTTAACGATTACAAAGTTGTGACGTTTCTGCGTGAGCCTTAATCATACAAAAATATACAGGATAAAGAAACAGAGAGAGAGAGAGAGAGAGAGAGAGAGGAGATAAAATATACATTCGCGTGAATGCTATATAAAAAATAGGAATGAGAAAAAAAAGAGAATAAAATAAAATGGATGGAGCACTTATCTGTGACTTGTAAGAAGCTGTGGCTTGTAAGAAGCTGTGGCTTGTAAGAGGCCGTGTTCAGAATTGCGCATGGTGGAGTTTAAACATTCTCTATTTCATTCTATTTTGTTCCCATTTCTATTTTTTTACATAGCTTTCACGTGAATCTATATGTTATCTTCTTTCTCTACTTCTTTGTCCTGTATGTTTTTGTATGATTAAGGTTCACACTGAAACGCCACAACTGTGTGCTAGTTATGTAATAAAGCTTTTCCTACTTTCCTCCCCCCCCCTAGTTTATACATTTTACTTTTATAGAGAGTGTAACAACCACACAGCTTCCCAGACCATCAGAGGAATAATTCCCATTACCCTCCCCCCCCCCACCAGGCAAACGCTTCAACCCTTTAAACCCGTGACATAACTTAGAGGAAAGGAACGGGGGGGGGGGGGGGGGTTTATTCTTGATACTCTGGGCAGGGAAGACAGGGTTTGACTCCTGACGGCCCGGTGTATTGGAAATAGGGTTTTATGCCTGACATCCTGGGTAGAAATGGAGGGGGATAACTCCTGACACAAGGGACAGGTGAGATAGGGTTTTATGCCTGACATCCTGGGTAGAAATGGAGGGGGATAACTCCTGACACAAGGGACAGGTGAGATAAGGTTTTATGCCTGACATCCTGGGTAGAAATGGAGGGGGATAACTCCTGACACAAGGGACAGGTGAGATAGGGTTTTATGCCTGACATCCTGGGTAGAAATGGAGGGGGATAACTCCTGACACGAGGGACAGGTGAGATAGGGTTTTATGCCTGACATCCTGGGTAGAAATGGAGGGGGATAACTCCTGACACGAGGGACAGGTGAGATAGGGTTTTATGCCTGACATCCTGGGTAGAAATGGAGAGGGATAACTCCTGACACGAGGGACAGGTGAGATAGGGTTTTATGCCTGATATCCTGGGTAGAAATGGAGGGGGATAACTCCTGACACAAGGGACAGGTGAGATAAGGTTTTGTGCCTGACATCCTGGGTAGAAATGGAGGGGGATAACTCCTGACACAAGGGACAGGTGAGAGAGGGTTTTATGCCTGACATCCTGGGTAGAAATGGAGGGGGATAACTCCTGACACGAGGGACAGGTGAGATAGGGTTTTATGCCTGACATCCTGGGTAGAAATGGAGGGGGATAACTCCTGACACAAGGGACAGGTGAGAGAGGGTTTTATGTCTGACATCCTGGGTAGAAATGGAGGGGGATAACTCCTGACACAAGGGACAGGTGAGAGAGGGTTTTATGTCTGACATCCTGGGTAGAAATGGAGGGGGGTAACTCCTGACACAAGGGACAGGTGAGAGAGGGTTTTATGCCTGACATCCTGGGTAGAAATGGAGGGGGATAACTCCTGACAGAAGGGACAGGTGAGATAGGGTTTTATGTCTGACATCCTGGGTAGAAATAGAGGGGGATAACTCCTGACACAAGGGACAGGTGAGAGAGGGTTTTATGTCTGACATCCTGGGTAGAAATGGAGGGGGATAACTCCTGACACAAGGGACAGGTGAGAGAGGGTTTTATGTCTGACATCCTGGGTAGAAATGGAGGGGGATAACTCCTGACAAGGGACAGGTGAGAGAGGGTTTTATGCCTGACATCCTGGGTAGAAATGGAGGGGGATAACTCCTGACAGAAGGGACAGGTGAGATAGGGTTTTATGTCTGACATCCTGGGTAGAAATAGAGGGGGATAACTCCTGACACAAGGGACAGGTGAGATAGGGTTTTATGCCTGACATCCTGGGTAGAAATGGAGGGGGATAACTCCTGACACAAGGGACAGGTGAGATAGGGTTTTATGCCTGACATCCTGGGTAGAAATGGAAGGGGATAACTCCTGACACAAGGGACAGGTGAGAGAGGGTTTTATGTCTGACATCCTGGGTAGAAATGGAGGGGGATAACTCCTGACACAAGGGACAGGTGAGATAGGGTTTTATGCCTGACATCCTGGGTAGAATTCGGGAGGCGGGGTGTAACTTCTGACTCGAGGGACAGGTGAGATAGGGTTTTATGCCTGACATCCTGGGTAGAATTCGGGAGGCGGGGTGTAACTTCTGACACGAGGGACAGGTGAGAGAGGGTTTTATGCCTGACATCCTGGGTAGACATGGAGGGGGATAACTCCTGACACAAGGGACAGGTGAGATAGGGTTTTATGCCTGACACCCTGGGTAGAATTCGGGAGGCGGGGTGTAACTTCTGACTCGAGGGACAGGTGAGATAGGGTTTTATGCCTGACATCCTGGGTAGACATGGAGTGGGATAACTCCTGACACAAGGGACAGGTGAGATAGGGTTTTATGCCTGACACCCTGGGTAGAATTCGGGAGGCGGGGTGTAACTTCTGACTCGAGGGACAGGTGAGATAGGGTTTTATGCCTGACATCCTGGGTAGACATGGAGTGGGATAACTCCTGACACAAGGGACAGGTGAGATAGGGTTTTATGCCTGACATCCTGGGTAGACATGGAGTGGGATAACTCCTGACACAAGGGACAGGTGAGATAGGGTTTTATGCCTGACACCCTGGGTAGAATTCGGGAGGCGGGGTGTAACTTCTGACTCGAGGGACAGGTGAGAGAGGGTTTTATGCCTGACATCCTGGGTAGACATGGAGTGGGATAACTCCTGACACAAGGGACAGGTGAAAGAGGGTTTTATGCCTGACATCCTGGGTAGAAATGGAGGGGGATAACTCCTGACACAAGGGACAGGTGAGATAAGGTTTTGTGCCTGACATTCTGGGTAGAAATGGAGGGGGATAACTCCTGACACAAGGGACAGGTGAGAGAGGGTTTTATGCCTGACATCCTGGGTAGAAATAGAGGGGGATAACTCTTGACACGAGGGACAGGTGAGAGAGGGTTTTGATGTCTGACGCCCTTGGTAGAAAAAATTTCAGGGTAGGGGAAGGAGGGCGGCTCCTGACGTCCTAGGTATGAGGATGGGGTGGGGACTGATTCTTAGAGGTCATGCAGTCCTTGAGTTCTCTCTCTCTTTCTCTCTCTCTCTCTCTCTCTCTCATTTCTTCTCTCGTAGCTGAACCAAGGCCTCTCACGTGAAACTGAAACTTAATACACGCCCTTTAGCCATCCTGCCACTCCCAGAGCCTGTGCTGGAAGCAACAAACTAAGCTACTCAAGATTTCCAGTTCCTGTTGCGTTATTGTTCCACGCCCGTCAACGAAACGTTAATGGAGCTAGTTTATTTTGGTAACAACACATATTTAACTTTCGTGTTCTTGGAGAGAACAGTAAAACAATTCAATCTAATGCGGAAGAAAATGTGAAGACTGTTTTAAGAAACGAAAAGTGATAGAGGATAATGTGAATAATTCGTCTTACAAAGTAACAGACATATCACTTTAGAAATGAGAGAAAGAAAAATAGTAAAAATAATGATGGTGACTCGAACCACGGACTTCAGTAGGACGGCCAACTGCTTAGTAACGACAGGACAACGCGTTATTAATTCTTTCACTTTATAAACATTGAGAAATCTTCCGTCGAGTGGATAATGTGTTGAGATACACGATGGGCGAGTGGATAATGTGTTGAGATACATGATGGACGAGTGGATAATGTGTTGAGATACATGATGGGCGAGTGGATAATGTGTTCAGATACAAGATTGGCCGAGTGGATAACGTGTCCAGATACAAGATGGACGAGTGGATAACGTGTCCAGATACAAGATGGACGAGTGGATAACGTGTCCAGATACAAGATGGACGAGTGGATAACGTGTCCAGATACAAGATGGACGAGTGGATAAGGTGTTCAGATACATGATGGACGAGTGGATAACGTGTCCAGATACAAAATGGATGAGAAAATAATGTGTTCAAATACAAGATGGATGAGAAGATAATGTGTTGTTTTCTCACAGCTACCCGGATACTCTTCCTACCAGAATCAGTGATTCTTAACTCAAAGCCAAAAACAAGAGCCAGTCAAAAAGTAACCGCAAATCATGGAAAGCAACCATCAAAATGCGTGAAAAGACTCGAGTACGATTCATAAACTCTTTGTACGCATTTCAAACGGTTATGTCCCTGTGATTTCAGGTTACTATTTGACCCGCCAATGTATAAAGCCGAACAGGAAAGAGAACACCCAGATTTTCAAAGAAATAACTCCATTACAGCCTGGACAGAGAAGAGGAGGTCAAGATCTTCAGACTTCGTGCAGGAGATACCACTGAAATATCACATGTGTAGCAAGACAGCCACAGCAGACTGAGATATCACATGTGTAGCAAGACAGCCACAACAGACTGAGATATCACATGTATAACAAGATAGCCACAACAGACTAAGATATCACATGTATAGCAAGATAGTCGCAAAAGACTGAAATATCATATGTATAACAAAACACATTTGATACAATTAAAATCACTGCTGTATGTAGACCAACAAGTTGCAGTAAGAATAAATGGTGAAACAACAACTTGGTTTGACATAAAACAAGGGATCCGTCAGGGATGTATATTGTCGCCTTACTTATTTAACTTGTATACTGAAAATATAATGAGGAATGTTAGAGAAGATGTAGACAAAGAATATTACGATGCCATAACAATTGGAGGTTATGAAATACCAGAGATTAGATATGCTGATGACATAGTATTACTGTCCACAACACAAAAAGGAATGGACAAACTAATTATGTCAGTCCGTAAGAACAGCGAAGAGCAGAACCTCTATCTTAATGCAAAGAAAACTAAATTTATGACAACTGACAAAACAAATAAGGCAGCTGATATATGTATCAATGAGGACAAACTGGAAGAAGTGGAGAGCTTTGAATATCTTGGATCACTACTAACTAATAATGGAGATACAATGAGGGAAATTAAAAGGAGGACATCTATTGCTCTTCAGAAAGTAAAACAAATAAAGAATCTGTGGAGAGGAGCAGACAGAACCACAAAAATAAGATTTTTAAGGGCATGCATCTTTCACATCACAACATATGCCTGTGAGACCTGGACACTTAACAAAACAGCTGAGAAACACATAAATGCCTTTGAATGTAAATGATACAGAAGAGTTCTCCAAATATCGTGGACACAAAAAAGAACAAATATATCTATACTACAAGAGCTTAATATTGAAGAAGGCTGGCTAGTAAAGAGGATTAAAGAGAGAAAACTTAAATATTTTGGACACATTAAACGTCATGATAATTTAGAGAAGACCGTATTGGAAGGATACATAATGGGAAAAAGAAAAAGAGGAAGACCAAAACGAAGATGGCTGCAAGACATTGTTGACGATCTGCAAATGGATGCATCAGCAGCAGGCCATCTTGCTCACAACCGAGAGGCCTACAGGAGTGCTGTTTGGGAGACAAAGTTCCTCAAGGGACATGCAAATAAATGAATGAATGATAACAAAATATCAAAGACAGATTAAGATACCACATGTATAACAAGATAGTAACAACAGACTGAGTTATCACACATATAACAAGATAGCCATGGCAGACTGAGATATCACATATATAACAAGATATCCACGGCAGACTGGGATATCACGTATATAACAAGACAGCCAGAACAGACTAAGATATCACATGTATTACAAGATAGCATCAACAGGCTAAGATATCACACATGTAGCAAGATAGCCACAACAGACTGAGATATCACAAATGTAGCAAGATAGCCACACCAGACTGAGATATCACATGTGTAGCAAGATAGCCACAACCGACTGAGATATCACAAATGTAGCAAGATAGCCACAACCGACTGAGATATCACAAATGTAGCAATATAGCCACACTAGACTGAGATACCACATGTGTAGCAAGATAGCCACAACAGACTGAGATATCACAAATGTAGCAAGATAGCCACAGCAGGCTGAGATATCACATGTGCAGCAAGATAGCCACAACCGACTGAGATATCACATGTGTAGAAGACAGCCACAACAGACTGAGATATCACATTTGTAGCAAGATAGCCACAACAGACTTAGATATCACATGTATAACAATATAGCCACAACAGACTGAGATATCACATGTATAACAATATAGCCACAACAGACTGAGATATCACGTCTATAACAAGATAGCCACAGCAGACTAAGATATCACATGTATAACAAGATAGCCACGGCAGACTAAGATATCACATGTGTAGCAAGATAGCCACATCAGGCTAAGTTATCACATACTTGTATATAACAAGCTAATGATTGGCACAACAGATGAATGCACTTACAGCACTGGAAAAATGATAGCCCAACATCTGCTTCAGATCTATGAAAGGAGTCGAGGAGCCTACCATGTATGTGCTAATCTTTCCTCCTGCCCACTTTGCTCACTCTTTCTATCTTCTTCTAGAACTAAACCCTACACCTCTATCTACTTTCACAAAAAGACCGAACCTTGCAACAGTAATTTTTGTTGATGGCGCCTCGCGTGTTCCCTCTAGGCCAGTATTGATAGAATCATTTAAGAGAGAAGTTCTTCAGCAAAATTATGTTAGACAAAATCCGACGAACTATTATGTACCTGCTTCTATCGCCCAGTAAGAAAAGATGTGCAGCCATTGCATTGCTTCGAGTCCTGAAAAAGTTTCCCCCATTTTCATGGGAAGGATTCGGGGCATGATAGATTTGAAAAAAAAAAAATTGCAGAATGGCTAATCGGTAATGTAGGTGAATAAATTAATGAATGAATGATCTTTATTTTTAAAGGGTAAAGAATTGGGCAGGCAGGCCCCTGTCTTAAACTCTGCCCTTCATCACTCTATCTTTCATTCTTCCCACACACTCGATTTAATACAAGTATAAAAATTACATGAAGAGAAAAAAAAAACATATCAAAAGAGTGTAAAATTAAGCTATTACATTCACATTGTAAGCGAAGAAGTAATTAACATAACAAAATAGCCCGCGTACTCATGCAGGAATATACATAAACAAAAATACATTTCATCTTCAGTATTGTTCTTCTAACATACATTCGTTAACATTCATTAAAATAATTTCTAACAAGATCTAGCAAGTTACTTTTAGAACGTGATGGCGAGGTAGCCATGGGTTGAGAGACTTACTTGTTATTCTGTGGAGGCACATAGTTACAAGCAAGTAAATACTGAATAGAAGTAAAAAAAGTAAAAAAGTAAAGGTAACCCTGTCATGCCTTAGAGACACATAGGGATATGGTGTTAGTGCCCATATTTTCTTTGACCTGTCAGCACACTAGAGGGTGATATGGTCAGTATCACGCCTGGCTGCCTTTTCCTTCCCTAACTCCAGAAGAAGTCGGGTACCCATTTCTGGGGTGCCGCCGGCCGGATTCGAACCCCCGACCTTCGCCATGAGAGACCAGTGCACTAACCACTTCGCCACTCAGACACCCAAATACTGAATAAGGTTTGAGTTAAAGGATAAAAATGACTTGATTGTAGTCGTGAACAGCATTACAAAGCTCCTCTAAGAGACCCTGCCTGTCTCAAAACTGTCTTAAGGTAAAGGTAAAGATAGTCCCATAGCAAATGCCGTAGGGAATGAAGCGTTAGAGACCTCATTATGCTGGGCCATCAGTGTATGAGGCAGGGTGGCCAGTTCCTTTCATTCCCAGATTTTCACTGGTACCCATTTTTACGAGGCTGGGTCGACCTCCAGGCCGCATTGGTCGAAAAAAAAAATCCCGTTCAGCTGGGGATTCGAACCCTCGACCATTCGGTTGCTAGACGAGTGCTCTAACCACTACGCTAGCCGATCCACCAATATTGTCTTATAAGACAGAAATAGCCAATATTGTAGAGAGGATTGCAGCGAGTTTTTTTTTTTCTATATCTCATTACGCCGACCCGACAAACAGGATTCACAAGGTATGGTAAGTGTAAAGCCCAAGCCAGATGTTGAGACTGGTGATATCACACCAAGACAGGGTCTTGAACAGTTTAGCTTAGGTGGTACTGTAATTAATGTAGAGTCTGGAAACTTCGTTTATGTTATCTAATTCTAAAAGAAAGAGGAAGAAGACCAAGGCGGAAGATGGCAACAAGACATCGTTGTTGATCTGCGAATGGATGCATCAGCAGCAGGCCATCTTGCTTACAACCGAGAGGGCTACAGGAGAGCTGTTAGGGAAGCAAAGTTCCTCAAGGGACATGCAAACGAATAAACGAGTGAATAAATGAATGCTTATTCTGTTTTTTTTTCTCTCATGTCCGTGATGTGTTGCAATCGTTTCAGCCTCCATTTGTTTAGTTTTTTTTTTTTCACCTGACATAAGCCAAATAGTAACTATTCTTCACTTCGAGTCATGTGATCACAAAGGTCAAGGTAAAATGTCAAGGTAAATGTAGCCATATCATGTCACTGAGGCACCTAGAGGGCACGGTGTTAGCGTCCATACTTTCCTTGACCTGTCGGCACACTAGAGGCTGATGTGGCCACTATCACACCCTGCCCGCCTTACCTCCCCGAGCTCTTGAAGAAGCCAGGCACCTGTTTCTACAGCTTTGCCACAAAGTGCACGGAAAATATTTATCAGTTTTATGTTTTTATTCATGGTTTCAGACGTAGCCCTGCCAAAAAATGACGGGAGAAGATTTGAAAATACGAATTTTGCTTTACTTAAAACTATGATACCTAAAATAACCCCAAGAAAAGTATTTTTTTTTTTCAAACAAACATCAAAATGTTTGAATCCTGTCTCGCTTGACGTGGTGTGTCTGAGAAAGCAAACAAAACAGAAGATACAAATAAATTACCTTTACTGGCCTTCAAAACAATGGCCATCCTTCACAACACACTTTTGGCAACGTTCATAAAACTTCTGGAAACTGTCAGCAAAGCCCTCTTTAGGAATCGATCTCGGAACCGCCGTAGATTGGCCAGCGATAGGTTTCTTCGTAACATTTATAAAACCCACCACCAAATGGACGTGAATCGTTCGTGATTTCATTCAGTGCACGAAGTTTTTGCTCAAATGAACGAAGGAGCACAATTACGATTTGCACAAGAGCGTATAAGAAGGCAGTTATTAGCTGCTGTGGGGTTTGCTAATCATCATCCTGGTGCGTAGCTCCTATCATGGCTGACTCTAGCATTGTTGGGTCTGCATATTCGGCCACTGTTATTCGTATTCGGCCACTGTTATTCGGCCACCAATATTTGTGCTGCGACGTCCAGTTTCCTTCTGCACGCGTCTCATAATTTCATATCTGGTCCTTATTTACTCTTCAGATGATGCTGCGCCCTTGCGCAGAGTTGCTCTTCACATGAATCGATCTTCTGCAAGTTCTTCCCAGACCTCGTAGCTAATAGAAATGTCTCAAATTGATCATTTACAAGTACGAGTATATATATATATATATATATTACGTTAGCTCTATCACGTGGTCTCCTTCCCGCTATAAGTTCGCAGTACACAACCTTCTAGGGAAGAACTGCTGCCATCCATTATTGATACATGCCCGAACCAGCTCAGTCTTCCGCTCCTTTGTATTGCTATCATGAATGAAAGATTAGTACGTTGCGTACTCTCGGAGTTGCTAACTTTTATCCTACCACTTCCTTGCACCCATCTTACATCTTACATCTTACATCCTTCCCGTGACGTTAAACGTCACATGTGGCTCGCATGGTAGTTCACCAAGTTTTCCTGTCTTCTGCGAGCCTTTCAACCTCATCAATGGATTTTATGCCTACTAACTTGGTCTCTCTTAACAATGTCCTGTTTAGAGTTTCACCTGGTCGACCTCTTTTTTTTCTTCAGCCTGTTGTGCTCCACTTGATAGCTTGTTTTGGGATTCTCTGATTGTTTCTTCTCATCACGTGACCGACATATGTCCACCTCCTTTTTTTTTCTGATCACCATTGATACAGGTTGTTGTTTGCTCATCTGTCTTATCTATGCGTTGTTCTTGAATTCGTTCCACTTTATATCGAGTATTTTCCTTAGGAATTCGTTTTCAGAAGAATCTAATTTCTTGTCATGCCCCCATGAGACGCCTCAAAAACCCACAACTTTCAGCTAAAACATGCTCAAATTACGAGAGAGTAGAGGACATTTATTTCACCAACCCACCTCAGAGTGCCGCCTTTGTCCTGCTATAACAAGGACTCATTCTCTTTGGATAATTACACCTTCGACATCTCCGGCAGAATTCATCGACGCCCTTGGCGATTTTTGTAGTGTACTAAATGTCCAGTAAATAGACTTGGAGTAGCGCAGTCTCGACTTACTTTAGCGTCTCACTATGTGCGATATAAAGTCTTCTATCAAGTTTGTGTTTACTGGTTTATGAGACGGCTTACTTGTCTTCGATCAAAATATCGCTTGAGACAATCAGTTAGCGGTTTATTTTCTTGTTAACAGAATAGACAGGATTAGTCTAGAAAATTAACAACAACAACAACAACAAGAGAAGGAAAATAGAGCATAAACTGGGAACAGTACCCGAGACACCAGTAGGGCAATAAAAAAAAACGATAAAGAGGTAAGTTCGGCCACAAGATACCCCTTTAAGAATTTGAATTTCAGTTTTGATTATCTTAATTTTCAAATGGTAAAGAATTGGGCACGCAGGCCCGTCTTCCAGAGAAAATCAAGGAAGGAGATGAAGAAAAGGACGACATCGCTGCAGATGGACCTCGGGCACCAGGGAAGGTCTGAATGTGTCACTGCGAGTCGCGGGCCAACCTGCGCTAAAGACCCTATTTCATTCGCGGAGGCTGTGAGAGGGACAACGTTCTAGATAAAGAGACACGTCACATGAGTGATGGAGTTACCTGGTGGTCATCGGGTCACTGTTATCGTAGCACTCACTCTTACACTTACCTGTAAAATTATGGTGCTCACTTATATTTTTATCATTTTAAATTAGTTGCTTTATTTTTCTTGAAAGGAAAAAAAAAGACGATTCCTTTTTTTTTCCAGCGCTTCTCAAACTTTTCCCTTAGCCTCGCAACCCACATCGCATGCGCCCTACCCCCCCCCCCTTTTCTTCCAACATACACACATACAAACACATACAACTCAGTTTTGTAATGTTCTCTTTAACTTATCTCCCCCTAGAATCTCCCTACTGCCGCCCCCCACCCCTATCTCCCCAACCCCGCACCCCTCCCTCGGGAGACGATACCGCTCATTTGGGGTGGGTGATTTGGGGGGGGGGGTGAATCATCTGCACCACTCAATGGCAAGGACACGTTAATCCGCCTCTCAATCCAAGAATTCGTTCAACAAAGTTTCTTTCGCTTCCTTTCCTTTATCTGCACGTGACCCGACAAGAATCCGTTTATCGCACCCGATACAGGAAAGTACAGGAGGAAGGAGACAAGACAATGCAATATGGCAGTCTCCCTTCATCATAGAAATGTCACTCGCATACATTTATCGAACCATACAAATTCTTTATTAGACATTTAGGCGTTTCGTACTTGTCTGTCTTATACGCAGGAGGCCAGAAAAAGCTAAGTCTATATATATATGTGTTTTTTCATACATTTTTTTCTGTTTTTATCTGTTATGTTGTTTTTGTATGTGATCCTTGAACAAGGCTTTTGCCGAAATATTGGATTGTTGTATGTCCTACATTTATATGTACTCATCCTATTTCTGCCCAGCTTCCTTACTCTTTCTATCTTATTTGTAAAAATGTACCATACACCCGTGTTTTTAAACTCTTTACTACAAAGATTTATGTTAAAGTCTTTCTATCACATTCTAATAAACAGTTCACAAATTTACCAACATATGAACTCACATACAAATTTACCAACATATGAACTCACATACATACCATTCAAGGCGTGGCTACATCATATCTTATCAGCAGATTGATGGGTTCATATCAACATGCAAACAGATGGATCCACTGACATGTCATTCTTTTAAATATGGATCCACTAACACGTCATTATTTTAAATGTGGGTCCACGGACACAATTCTTTAAATGTGGATCCACTGACACAACATTCTTTTTAATTTGGGTCCAATGACACATCATTTAATATCATTAATTTAATTATAAGTCTGCTGACATCTCTCTCGCTCTCTCTCTCTCTCTCTCTCTCTCTCTCTCTCTCTGAACCTTAAGTGCCCAGGGCACATGGGGCTTCTACAAGGGTTTTCCACAAATGCCTGTCCTTTGCCTTTTTTTCTGCTCTTGCCCAGGTGAGCCCTCTGTTGCTCAACATCCTCTCTGTTGTTCTTCCCCATCTCTTTTGGTCTACCCTTACTTCTGTTCCCCTGTGGTGTCCATCTTAGTGCTATTTTTGGTAGTGAGTTGTCAGTCATTCGGAGCACATGTCCCAACCATCGCCAGCGTCTTTCCTCAATAATTGCTGTCAGTGGCTTCATCTGCATGTCTGACAACAAGATGTCTGCTGACATATTAATATATTAAATGTGGATCCACTTACACACAAGCCTCTTAACATGTGGATCCACTGACTCATTAGTTTTTTAACATGTGGATTCAGTCACACGCTAGTCTTTCAGGCTTTGGATCCATACTCACAGAAACCTACATAAAAGACAGAACCACCCAGATATAAATCTGGGTCCTGTCAGCTGTATCCATCTACTACGAAGTGGATCCTGCACCAGTGCTAGAACTAGGCCAACAGGGCAAAAGTCCAGGATGCAGATCTCAGAGGGACAACGCACTGACCATTGAGGGGGCATAGTTTTAATACAGATTAGTTCGAACTTATCTAGGTCTCAAAGCCAACTGACAGCAGACCTGGGGTGAGCCAGGGACATGTCAGATAGATCTATTTTTTATATAGGTCGTCTGCGCAGGCTTTTAAACTCTCATTATGTTTCGTTTCTTTCCAGATAATCAAAGCCAGATTTGGTAAAAGGGCCCATAGTGTGTTTTGTTTCTTTGCCATTGTGACTAACTTGGTCATCACAATTGGTGTTCTGCTAGCGGGCAAAGCAACGATACAGGTAAAAAGGGACCGTTTATTACTTCATGCAAAAATCAAGCAGTTGCTTTGACATTTAGTTTCTATCTATCTATCTATCTATCTATCTATCTATCTATCTATCTATCTATCTATCTATCTATCTATCTATCTATCTATCTATCTATCTATCTATCTATCTATCTATCCAACCATCTATCTATCTATCTAATCTATCTATCTATCTATCTATCTATCTATCTATCTATCTATCTATGTGTATGTTTATATATCTGAGTGTCTATATATGTGTGTGTGTCTGCCTACATATATGTCTTTATGTCTGTGTGTCTAAATATCTGTATTTGTGTCTGTGTGTGTCTGTCTATATATCTGTCTGTATGTCTGCATGTCTGTCTGTGTTTGTCTATATATCTGTCTGTCTATATATATGTCTGTCTGTGTGTTTGTCTATATATTTCTGTATATATATATGTCTGTATGTCTGTCTGTCTATATATCTGTCTGACTTTATGTCTGTTTGTACGTCTGTCTATATATATATATATATATATATATATATATATGTCTATCTATACATCTGTCTGCCTATATATCTGTTTGTCTATATTTATCTGTTTGTCTGTCTATATGTCTGTGTACGGCTGTCTATGTATGTCTATCTATAAATCTGCCTGTATGTCTGTCTGCCTATATATCTGTCTGTCTACTATACTCGACAAACTCCTTTCAACACCTAACATTTAGTCTATTGCTTGGTGTTTTCCAGTGCGACAGAAAGCTGCTATTTATTACACACATATTTTTCAATTTTTTAAATCAGAACATGAACACAGATGTTCTCTGTTTGTTAGAATATGAACATAGATGTTCTCTGTTTGCTAGAACATGAACACAGATGTTCTCTGTTTGTTAGAACATGAACACAGATGTTCTCTGTTTGTTAGAACATGAACACAGATGTTCTCTGTTTGTTAGAACATGAACACATATGTTCTCTGTTTGTTAGAACATGAACACAAATGTTCTCTGTTTGTTAGAACATGAACACAGATGTTCTCTGTTTGTTATTTAGTCTCTAACGAAGGACGCATCGGACGAGTTTGTGGTTCTCATCATGGCTGCGCTGTTCGGATCCTATTCTCTGATTGGCGGGCTTGGAACTACTTTCTACGTGTCCTACTTCAACGCTTGCCTTGTATTCATACTCTTCATTGTGTTTGTGGTCAAGATATTCCATAACACCGACTCGGAGTTCTCGACTATTGGAAACACGGAGCGGATGTTTGAGTCGATCACTTGCATACATGGCCCAAATGATAACGCCAACAACAGGTAGAGAGCAGGGCGCATGTTAGCATAAAATATGATAACTTGCTCTTGCTGTTGTTGTTTCTGTTGTTTGCTGTAGTTGTTGTTGCTGTTGTTTTTGCTATTGTCGTTGCCGTTGTTGCTGTTGTTGCTGTAGTTGTTGTTGCTGTTGTTTTTGCTATTGTAGTTGCCGTTGTTGCTGTTATTGTTGCCGTTGTTGCTGTTATTGTTGCTGTTGTTGCTGTAGTTGTTGTTGCTGTTGTTTTTGCTGTTGTCGTTGCCGTTGTTGCTGTTATTGTTGCTGTTGTTGCTGTAGTTGTTGTTGCTGTTTTTGCTATTGTTATTGTTGCCGTTGTTGCTGTTATTGTTGCCGTTGTTGCTGTTACTGTTGCTGTTATTGTTGCTGTTGTTGCTGTTATTGTTGCCGTTGTTGCTGTTATTGTTGCCGTTGTTGCTGTTATTGTTGCCGTTATTGTTGCTGTTGTTGCTGTTATTGTTGCCGTTATTGTTGCCGTTGTTGCTGTTATTGTTGCCGTTGTTGCTGTTATTGTTGCCGTTGTTGCTGTTATTGTTGCCGTTGTTGTTGCCGTTGTTGCTGTTATTGTTGCCATTGTTGCTGTTATTGTTGCCGTTATTGTTGCCGTTGTTGCTGTTATTGTTGCTGTTGTTGCTGTTATTGTTGCCGTTATTGTTGCCGTTGTTGCTGTTATTGTTGCCGTTGTTGCTGCTATTGTTGCCGTTGTTGCTGTTATTGTTGCCGTTGTTGCTGTTATTGTTGCCGTTGTTGCTGTTATTGTTGCCGTTGTTGCTGTTATTGTTGCCGTTGATGCTGCTATTGCTGCTATTGTTGCAGTTGTTGCTGTTAGTGTTGCTGTTGTTTTTGTTGGTTTTTTTTTGCTATTGTTGTTGCCGTTGGTGCTGTTATTGATGCCGTTGTTGCTGTTATTGTTGCCATTGATGCCGCTATTGCTGCTATTGTTGCCGTTGTTGCTGTTACTGTTGCTGTTGTTTTTGTTGTTTTTTTTTGCTATTGTTGTTGCCGTTGTTGCTGGCGCTGTTGCTGATATTCGTTTTGTTTTTCTTGCTGTTGTTCTTTTACTGTTGTTGTTGTTGTTATATTTCCCTGGAACTATGAGCACAATGTTCACCGCAGCCGGTACTGTGAGTGTATCAGGCACGCCATCACGTCGCATAGGGAGTGGGTTACGGCGGGCACTTCTTTCAGACCAGCAGTTTAGCAAAATAAAGAAACCAGAGCGACTGCAACACTTCTTTAGTAGACTAGGCCGCCATGTGGGGGAGGGGGGGACAGTGATCACTGCACTGTTAACCGAGCTGGGTCTGTTACTGGGGGTAGGGTGGGGGGGGGGGGGGTTTCCCAGGGAGAGATGGGACCGGGTCTTGGTCGGCCTCGGTTTGCCAAACCTTGATGCTGGCCTGTCAGATATGGGTTGCTGACCGCTGCTTGAGCCTTCATCTTCATCACTTAAAATGTGTCAGATATGGGTTGCAGACCGCTGCTGGAACCTTCGTCTTTATCCCTTAAAATGTGCATAAGAACTTGTAAATCACTGTTGTCTTGAAATATGAGATGAATGACCTGATCTTTCTGCGCAAAGAAGACGGCCTTCTTTAGTCGCCTTTTACGATTGTGGTTGGCAGGTTACAGTGGCCTTATTCTTTGCTTCCCCGGCATGCGTCCAGGTCCTGGGTACCCCACCGGGTTATAGGTAGTGCAGGCAGCATTTAAGTTGAAAAAAGTGGCTATTTGGAATTATATTGCTATGTTTCTTTACTAATGTATTTAATTATCAACTGTTGTATTTCTTCTTCTTCTTCTGTTGTCCCTTGGAACTGCCAGCTGGTGTTCTTTGCAGGCGATGCCATGAAGATGTTGAGACGCGGCATCGTGTCGGATTGGAAGCGGGTTTAGCGCCATTTTTCAGTTCCTGAGTGCAGCCTAAAAGAAAGAAGCAAGGGGTGTGCAATGCTTCTTCGACAGACTCCACCACCGCAGGAACTGTGATGGTTAGCCAGGCTAGGTCTGTTACTGGGAGCACCAACAGAGACACTGGACAGGGTCTTGGACAGCTATGAGTCGCCAGCTCGTGAGGTTAGCTTCACTTACAGGTAGCTGACTGTCATATCGGACTGCGCGTTCATCCCGCATTGGGTGCTGAAATGGTTTAAAACTTCTTGTCCTCATTTGCAGGGGACAGAACTCTTCTCATATTGTTGGTTCTATTCGCTCCGCAGTTATCTGACCTTCAGGTCATGGGGCGCTCTGCTGTTTGGAATCATAGAGATCTTCGTGTCATCGGCGGTCACCTACTGCGACCAGGCCTCGTGGCAGAGCAGGATCGCCGCCAAACCTGTGCAGGTACGCATCATAAGACGATCAGGTGCATGTGTAACTT